>PVIU01022881.1:0-28721 GCA_004026605.1 Ondatra zibethicus | reverse complement strand
GTTCTCCATCTGCCAACTTTCGCCGCCACATTCAGAGAGTCTGGTTTGATCATATGCTCATTCAGTCCCAGTCCAGGTGGATTGGTGTGCTCCCATTAGTTCAGGCACACTGTCTCAGTAGGTGGACCAGCCCCTCACGGTCCTAACTTCCTAACTCATCTTCTCCCACCTTCTGCTCTTCACCTGCACCTTGGGGGCTTTATTGATAAAACTCATTTATTTCAGGCTACTGAAGAGTCCTTCCAGGTCAGTTACCCAACAATGCATTATTAAACAAAATGATCAGACTATGTGGGCAGGGATTTGCAGAATGAAATAGTATAGATCAAGAATTATTTTCCAGATGTGAAGCACCTGCCCTGTGTTGGAGTAGGAAGGAATGGAGGAGTTATAGGGTTGGTAGAATATCCAAAGGCAGTCTGCCTTCTGTAAAAGGCAAAATGGTGAATTTTCTCAGTGTTTGGAAGAATAAATCCCATAAGATGAAGGAAAGTTTAATCCTTGATCTGATATGAAATTTGTTACCAGTGGAATTTTCACCTTA
Source organism: Ondatra zibethicus (assembly GCA_004026605.1). NCBI lineage: Eukaryota > Metazoa > Chordata > Mammalia > Rodentia > Cricetidae > Ondatra > Ondatra zibethicus. The sequence goes on along the minus strand of PVIU01022881.1, from coordinate 28,177 downwards.
GATTTTTATCAAGATTTGACTTTTGAAGAAGATTATAATAACTTTGACTTAATCTAACAGTTTCCTGATATCTAATTACATGTCCAAATTATTATTTCCTTGGTCACTGATATTAAAAACTACAAGTGACATTTATTGCCATCACCTCAAGCAATTGTATGTTCAGTCTGAATGTTTCAATAGGGAACTCAGTGACTCTTAATGTCCCCTAACCTACAATTTTATTAGCTATGCATAGAATGTAGAAAGATCAAATAATTTATTTTTACTTTATTGGGTGCTTTGAATTATAATTTATGCGTCTTAATTTATCACAAACCTTTAGGTCTACAAGATATTTGAATGTTCACTAAATCTAACAACTTCATGCCTCAGATAAATAATGCATATTTCAAATACAGCAGGTAATCAGACGATATGTAAATAGAATTTAACTCCTGCTGCAAGTAGGTCTTATGGTACTATAACTTCAAAAACAAAAATATTAGCTCTTTTATTTCTACTTCATATCTACCATATAAAGTATTTTTGCTGCTATATAAAGTATATCTACTGCTTGCAGGCATAGCCAGTCTTTCTTCGGCTACTTGGAAGTTGCTGAAGTTTCCTATGAAGGATAAGGGAGTGTGACTCATTTTTGTCTATTCTCCCTGACAGAACGAGCTTCTGGGGGGGGGTCCTCTTTTAATAATGGCACCTGGAACTCATGTTCCCACCCCTGTCCAGTCCAGGCCGAACCAAGTCCTCACTAAATGGTTGAGAAGATGGGAAAAGTAGAATGAAATTCTCTAATTGTCCAAAAGAGCTCAGAACAAAGTCATCTATCAAGACAAAAAGCTTAATCATGGCCTAAAACAGACATCAAGATGCTACTGGTGAGTTCATGCTGTGTGTGAGGGGTGGAGCTACACACTGTGTGATGGACTCTAACAATTTCTGAAATGTTTGCTGCATGAATTCTGTAATCAGGTTTATTCACTACCATTTACTGCAGATCATCTGGGAGCCTCATTCTGTTAATTTCTTAGTGTTAGTAACACTTGTGCCTACTGTCAGTTTTCCTCATATTGGCGGGCACAGTTGAGCTCAGCATTGTGGGCTTTCTGAGTGTAAGCATCACACCCTTTACCATTTTACTGAGTCCTTTGCAGAAACAAGTTCGTTTTCATTACTCAGTTCATCTGGCATATATTCAAAACCTCTGAGGAAGACACCATCATCGTCCACACATTTCAGATGATGACTCTGAAGTTATGGAGGTCAAGCGATGGACTCCTGATACAGGCAGACTAGAATTCGGATTTCCTGACTTCTCATTCAGAGCTTTGTCTGTTCTCCAAAACACATCTCTGTTGGGCAAGGTCTGCCATCTAAGATGCCCAGGAGTCTCTTTCCCTCAGGCATATCAAAAACACTCCTTATCTCAGGCAGGCTGCCTTACTCTTGGTCCCTAGGTGGATCCAAGACCTACGCAGATTACCTCTCCCTGGCTCTTGGATTCCCAGTGCATAAAGAAAGGAGGAAGGAAATTCAGACATGATGGTTCCTTTCGCTTTTACACTTTTGACCACAGTTGGGAGAGAATCTGGATCCTTCACACCAATCTGAAAGTGAGAATTCTGCCCATAACAAGTGGCCTAGAACTGGTAACAGATCCAAAGTGAAACATTCCCTCTGCTGATTCCGAGAACAAGCTCTGTGGACTTTCACTGGCTCCCTGGGCACCTCCCTAGTTCTGATCCTCTTCCCTAAACTCTACCACTGAGAACACCACAGAGATACCTTCTGGCCAGAGACACCTTTATGGTGAGTATGGGAGCAAAAGAAGAGATGGTAAAGGGGTGTTTTGGTCAAAAAATGTTATATATGCAAATAAAATTGAAAAGGGGTGAATGAAGTTTAAACTCAGAGTCAGAGCAGAGGGGAGGCTGGAGTCCTGCTCTATCCAGCACTCTCTTCTATCTTTCCAACAATTAGGTAGGGCTTCAGCCACTGTTAACGGACAGGGGAAACCAGGGTGGAAGTGTTTTCTTCAGATCCCACGTATTTGATGCTGTGGCTCTGCTCTGATTGCCTTAATTTTGATACCTTGCAGCTGATACCTTATCTGTTTTGCTACAGTGATTCACTTATACCAAAGTCATTGATCTCTACCGAGGTCTGATTTTTAAATTATCTTATTTTATTCTGTGGAACCACTGATGTTTTTAAATGTACACTTTATATCAAAAGGAAACTTCCTTCCAAACCCCTCCTACCCCACCCTGCTCCACCCATATCCCACTCAAATCTTTCCATCTCCTTCTACCTTCACATCAGCTGTGTCCTACCATCTCCCCTCCCTTACGACATCCTCCCCCAGTATCCCTTTCTATCTTTCTGGCCTCTACAGATAGTTAAAGCTAAAGAGTCAAACCTAGTATACACAGAAGAGAGACATTTGTGGCATTTGTGTTTGGGGGCCTAAGTGTCCTCACTCAATATATTTTCTAACCTCATCCACTTACCTGAAATATTATGATTTTATTTTTTCACAGCTAAATGTAATTCCACTGTGCGTGAGTACCACATTTTTATTAACCATTCATTTGTTAATGGACGTCTAGCTGGATTGCATTTTCTAGCCATTGTTAACAGAGCAACAATAAGCCTGGTACAATGCCCCGACTCAAGAAAATAATCCCCCCACCCGACACTCATAAAGTCAACCCTAATTAAATGCAGTGGGTCACATTGTCACAAGCAAAACACATGGAAGAAGTAGGGAACTTAGGAAGAAGAAAGATTTGGCGGGTATGGAAACAAGATAAGAAAGAATCGGGAGGCTTTGTTTAAATAATGCTACATAAGTCAGGTGGTGGTATTGCACGCCTTTAATCTCAGCATGCTCAAGGCAGAGCAGGTGGATCTCTGTGAGTTCCAAGCCATTCTGGTCTACAGACTAAGTTCCAAGACAACCAGAGCTACACAGAGAAACCCCGTCTCAACAAACCAAATCGGGTGGGGAAGAACATTATATATGTGAATGACATTAAAAGGGGTAAAAGAATAAAAGAAATATAGATCTAGCAATATATATACTTGAGAGAAAGAAATGCACATAAAGATTGAAAATATATATTAAAATATCTGATGGCATTGACTTAGACAAGGAACTGATATTTACCACAGAGGAAAATGACCTGGTGCAAACCCAGCTAGGTAGAGAGTAGAGAGTTTTCCAATCCTTCAAGCTCAGTATCAATATGAGTGTCACTGTCCACTAAAACCTCCCTGCACATTATTTTCTCATCACTTACTTGAAGATTTTTAAACTGCACTGTATAGATGGAATGTTATTGAGAGATAAGGAATAATAATATAATAATAATAAGATTCGATTGTAATTAACCAAGTCTAATCTTGGGTTTTTCCATAGTACTTAGCACAAGTATATTAATTCTAAAATTAATCTCTATATCCCTAAATTATAAGATCCAAGAAAGAAAGTCCCATGTCTTGGGCAGACAGATACAAAATGCCCTGCATGTTTCCTGGAACACAGCAGCTCTTTAATAAATGTTCATCTCAGGGGCATAAGAGCCAGTACTGATTCATGAAATAAAGAGCACGTGAGAAGATTCCCTGCAAGGCTGTGACCTAGACTTACAAGAAGCATGAATAACAATAGAACTGAGATGTAGGAAATGATGCTAAAACATCAATAAAGCATCCCTATTCTCTCCGTTTGTGATGGGAAGACAGGACCACTGCTGCCCCACATTGTAGGACCTGCCTTTCTGTCCTGTTCACTGTCATTACTACCTTCCCCATGCCCATGCCTTTTTCCTGACATTTATTTTCTTTTACTGTTTCTTTACTTCTACAATACTCTGTTCTTTTACCCCACCCCTGTTATGGATTAGCTTTCCTGCCACGTTGCTTGATTACTTGTTATGTAACAGTTATGGCACAGGGTGGCATAAATTAATGGCCAAATCAGGAGTGTTAATCTTAAGAAACTTATACATTAGTATGAGAAGCCAAGTCTCCCTCCCTCCCATAGCGTTTTTGTTGTTTGTTTGTTCATAGGCCTCAAGTTCCCTTTGTAAGGCATACTGTTCTTGAACTCTGTTCCTCCTGAATCCAACTCCCACACGATCGGATTAGAGGAAAATGTCCATGCCAATCTCTCCTCACACCCCACCCCTTTCTTCTTCTCAATTTTCTCAGGGGAGTCATTTCAATGTCTTCACAATTTCCTCCCCTAACCACCTAGGTTAAAGAACCAGGCTGTGCCCCAGCTCTAGTTTAAACCTTTGTCTAGGACATAGTGCAAGGGTGCAAGGCTTATAATGATGCCCGTCTTTGAATATTCTTCCTTCTCTCCTGGTGAACCGGCCCAGCTGCTCCATGAGAGAAAACGTGACCTGGGTGAGTGAGTTTATCCTGATGGGGCTCTCCAGTGACAAGCACATCCAAGCTGGACTCTTTGTCCTCTTTGGGGCCACATACCTGCTGACTCTGCTGGGCAATGGACTCATCGTCCTCCTGATTGCATGGGACCCACGACTCCACCTGCCCATGTATTTCTTCCTCTGCCACCTGTCAGTGGTGGACATCTGCTACACCTCCAGTGGGGTCCCCCAAATGCTGGCACACTTCCTCATGGAGAGGAAGACCATCTCTTTTGCCCTATGTGGGACTCAGCTTTTCTTTGCTTTGACTCTTGGGGGAACTGAGTTCCTGCTGCTGGCTGCCATGGCCTATGACCGCTATGTGGCTGTCTGTGATCCACTACGGTACACCGTGGTCATGAGTCCAAGGCTCTGCATGGTTCTGGCAGGTGTCTCTTGGCTTGTGGGTGTGGTTAATTCTGCCGTGGAGACAGCGGTCACCATGCGCCTTCCCACCTGTGGGCACAACGTGCTCAACCATGTGGCCTGTGAGACACTGGCACTCGTCAGGCTGGCCTGTGTGGACATCACCCTCAACCAGGTGGTGATACTGGCCTCTAGTGTGGTGGTGCTGCTGGTGCCCTGCTGCCTGGTCTCTCTGTCCTATGTCCACATTGTGGCTGCCATCTTGAAGATCCACTCCACCCAGGGACGCCACAAAGCTTTCGAGACCTGTGCCTCCCACCTGACTGTGGTCTCCATGTCTTATGGGATGGCCCTCTTCACCTATATGCAGCCCCGCTCTACAGCTTCTGCTGAGCAGGACAAGTTGGTAGTGCTCTTCTATGCTGTGGTGACCCCCATACTGAATCCTCTCATCTACAGTCTGAGGAACAAGGATGTGAAGGCTGCTCTGAGCCGAGTTCTGATGAAGAACTTTGAGTCAAAGAATTGAATTAGAAGACAGTTTTCTGAAGGAGGAGGGTATCCTTCTGACGATTGTGGACAGGCTTCCAAGTAGGTCATGTATGTGGCACACACCAACGCCTGTCATTGACTCTACTTTCCTAATGCTGGCCAGCATTGGGTATGAACCACTCAGGTAACCTGCCCTTAAGTGTGACTGTGTATGTGTGTAAGGGCATAGGTATCATGACCTAAATCTACATGGTGCTTCCTTGAGGTAAAAGAAAACAGAATTTTCTCTTTAGTTCTATTTTGACCCCTGTTTTATTTCAAAGAAATTAATTAATCACCTCATCTTTAAGATGCAAATGCCATGCAGAAAGTTTAATTAAATGTGTGTCTGTTTTCTTTATTGAAAGGAAGAGAGAAAACAACATGGCAAAATGGAAGGTTAGTTAGGACATCAGAGCAATGCCCAAAACTTATCTTGTCAATACTCTAGTTCTGGGATAGCAAGATGTCTCCGTGGGTTAAGGCCTGGTGGCCTGTGTTGGATCCCTAGGATGAAAGAAAAAAATCTCAGTCTCACAAGCTGTACTTTGACTTCCACAAATCTGCCATGGCACACTCGTACCTGCCACAACACACATACACGATCAATCAATCGATCGATAAACAAACAAACAAAGAGTGGGGGTCTATTTCCTTCCTCAAATGTGTTTCTAACTTTTCTTCAGTCCATGAGAAAAGAAAAATATCAACTTACAAGCTTCAAACTTGTCTGTGCTGTAGAATCAACAGGCTCTAGTCAGAAGTACAAAAGCTGAGCTGAGGCTGGAAGTTGGTCAGAAAAGCACATGATGGGCGAGCATGAGAATCTGAGTTTGCTTGCTGCCCATAACTGACATCAGATGAGGGGTGTGGGCCTGGAGAGATGGCTCAGAAGTTAAAAACCACTTGCTCCTCTCACAGAGGACCTGGGTTTGCTTCCAAGCACCTGCAAGGCAGCTAACAGCTCTCTGCAACTCCAATTCCAGGGGATTCCACACCCTCTTCCAGAATCTGTGGTTACCAGGCACCATGTGGTGATATACATACTAAATGCAAAACAACCCATCCACATAAAATAAAAAGAAAAGAAAACTTTAAAAAAAAACTTAAGAGATCGATGTGGTAGAACACGCTTGTAATTCAGCGGAGTGGCACAGAGAGTAAGATTCCTGGTGCTCACTGATCAAGTGCTTAGCCGCATAGGTGGATACCCAAGGTTGTCCTTTGATTTTCATACACTTGCACATATGTCCTTACACACTATACATGCACATGCATGTGTGTTCATGCACACACATACACACACACACACACATGAACATATACAGAGGAAAGTGCATGAATCACATGACTCACACATGGTCCAGCCCATCTTATTAGGATGGAGAACATACACAGGACCTAAATCTGTGACTGTTATGAATTCCACAGCTTTGGACATGAGCACATCCCACAGGCATCTCTTTCCTTCTTTCTCTTTCCAAAATTCAGGGAGGGCAAATGGCAGGTCAGCAAGTCCCACGTTAAGGACCTCGGATAGATGTCTAACAATTGTGTCTAACTGTATCCTCTTACTAACCCTTGAGAATGCATTCAGCACACACACGTGACCAGAAGGCTATCCTGCACATACATAGTCAGGGCGAATTAAGGTATTCAGTAAGGAAAGAACTCTGTTTCTCCACCAGAAATAATTTAACAAACACCAAAAATAACTGAGTTCCAATCACCCAAGATGATAAAACAAGATAGTGATGATCTGATCTTAACAAATGTTTAAAACGACTTTTTCAAAACCATAATTAAATATCACTTAATAGATCTCGATCTTTCCAACAAAACTAAATAAACACTACAGTATATTTTAGAACAATTCAAACTTTTAATGCCTGCATTGGAAATGGTTTGAGTAAAAGACCAGGGCAGAACTGAGCAGACACTAAGTTTTCTAGTGAAGCTTTTTGCTTCATTGGCATTCAGCATCCCCACAATATCATACAACCTCATGCCTTCCCAGCTTTGGATCATTCTTACCAGCCCCACAGCAAATCACCATTCCAACAAGGAAGCCACTCCTTCTCCCCGCTCCTGACAAGTATGATGATGCTTTCCATCTACAGACTCATCAACTTTGAGGGTTTCATATAAATGCGTTCCTAAAGGATGTACGCTATTGTGTCTGGGATTCTCACTTAGTATAATGCCTTTCGTGTTCTATACCTGTAGTAATATGAGTCATCTCACTCCTTTCTGACTGATTCAGAAATAAAATTTAGGGCTGGAAAAGATGGCTCAGCTGCTACAGACAAAGGCTCATAACAAAAATGATAAAAATAAACCCATGTAATGTCAGCCATCAGATTCTTGACGTGGGTCAAGAAAAGACAGCCAGTCTCTTTAGCAAATGGTTGCTGGGGATATTAGATACACGTGTAGAAACTGGAACTTGATTCTTATCACTTACACACTGCAGCGTCAATTCAAAATGGATCAAAAACCTTAACATAAGACCCAAAATTTTGAAACTTTTATAAGAAACAGAGTATTTCAAACTAGAGGTTGATTGTTGACTCAACCCCTTCCCCCCATCCACTAGCCATTCCATGCTGTTCTTCAATCTGGTTCCTACATGATCTTGTGGTGGACGGAACCCTCAATTAGTCCACAGGCACAACATCATAAATCTGAAGTTGTCCTCACCCTACCCAGAAGCTGAACTTGTCTTCTGCTGCTCCCCATGAGGTATTGTGACCACTCTCTCTGGCCAGATGGGTGATAACACAGTTGGTGTCATGTGAAGAAAATAGGTCATGTGATCTAGATACAGTTCTAGTCCTGCTCTAGCCTAGAACATAATGCTGGCCCCACCACCTCTACTCTCTGAGCCCCAATCAATTGCCTCCTTTTTCACTCCTAAGGAAAAGAGACTGAAGGAGTTTTCCCCAAAGTTCCATCCAGAGTTTTTTCCTTCTCTGCAATTCTCTTACTGTCCTTTTTATGAATAGAAAAACTTTTGGTGACTTTACTAGGTATTCAGGAGGGACACTTATGACCAAACTTGCTGGAAAAGAATTAGGCTATGGGGACAGCCATGGGCCCAGAAACTCTGCAGCTGATATTGAGCCAAACCTGTTTCTAGTCTTAACCAATGCTACAGAGGAAGAAGAGGGGCAGAAAGTAGGATCAACTACTCTGTCCTCCATCATTCACACCCACTCTGGCCCCATCTTCTAACCCTGCATGAATGAATAATGTAGGTGGGCGAGTATTCATGCCAAATATTGTTACATATAAAAATATAAATTTATAAATGCAACCTGCTGAGTCACTTTGGTGATGTTCATATGTGTATGTGTTTTGTGCTGACCATCAGAGGGCGTGTTCCTGGAGGAGACACTTTCTTCCTTTCTCAGCAGCCTTTAACTGCCTGTAGCTTTTCATCTAAGGATTCTGAGACCTCTCCATGCATGTTGATATGTCAACTGGTATTGTCATCATATGGTTGCCAAAACAAGACCTGAAAATTGACAACACCAGTTGGCATGCCAACATGTGATCCAATTTTAACTACTTTTAACTACACCCTTTCTCCCATCAATTCATGTTTATTAATTAAATTTGTTCCTGGACAATTTCATCAAAGTTCTAATACATTTTAATTACTCTCACCCTTACCCTCTCTTATCTTCTTCCCTACAAATTTTCTCCCATTCATGCCTTCATGATTTATTTTGTGACCCATTGAGTTTAACAAGGGTCATCTGTGTAGCCACGAGGTTAGAATTATCCATTGAAGCATAATGGGCTGACCAATGATTTCTGAAGAAAGTGTCTGGCATTCACTCAGAATTCATCAGTTCAGCGGGTAGAGGTAGGTCCCCATTGATCCCTCATCACAATGATTATTGTGAAGCCCAGTTTTGTGCAAGCCCAGGCCCAGGTCCAATGCAAGCAACTGCAGCAGTTGTAAGTTAACGATTGCAATGGTTGTGCTGTGCCCTAGAAGGTGTGTATTTCCCTTAACCCTTTAAGAGCCACTCACTTTCCCAAAGATAATTCACTAGTGCTGGTTATTAAAACAATAGGTTAATTTCTGAATTCCATTGTGTCATTATATAAGGACAGGGCAGGTCTAAGGATGTTTGTTTTTAATTTCAGTTGGATACCTATTTGATAATGATATATGTGTCTTTGTTTTAGACATTTATAAGTATACATAGTCAAAAAAAGAATAAAACACAAATTGTGATCTTATTATTCAGAGATAACCCATGGATCCTTCCTGTATACCACTGCCTTTCCACATTTGAGTTTTCTGCAGTCATCTAATTGTTCAGACATATTTTCTGCCAACCTATGTTTTTTATAATCTAGTTACATATCATCTGTCATTAAAGTGTTTGGGAAGTAGATGTGATGTGTTTTTTATAAGTAGGAAAGGATTTTAATTATATCCAATCATATTTATTCTGGAAAATGGTACCTAAGAGTTCTTCTCTTTTGTCTTTGCTTATCCCACACAGTGAGATGTGAACAGTGGTCCCTGATAAACCTAGGGGAGAGAAATGGAGGGGCAAGAGACATGAAAAATGACGGCAAGACAGGATTTCTGATCAAACCGCCGAGTTTATTATTTCTCAGAAGCTGTTATATAGCAAACGGGCAAGGGGGAGAGGAAGTGTGTCAGGTCTGCTGGAATTCAGGCCTGGAGACATCCCTAGCTGATAAGTAAATACTAATACTAAGTGTCTGTGCTTATTGACTAACAAAGGTAAATGCTAATGTTTTCTAAAAGCTTGGTGCCTGCAAGTCTCACTAGATTAATGTCCTAGGTCCAGAACTTGCTTGCAAAGGTGAATATTTTACTTGTGAGCCTAGGATGGCTGTAAACAAAATGCAAATCTCAAAATACAGGTCTTTGCTTCCTGCATTTGTTAGCGCTCTATCAGTTCATACAAGAGATGCCTTTTGGTGTTCAGCTTCTCAGCAGTTACTCTTCTTTTATTCTCTCGCTTGCGAAGTTGTCCAACTTCTTTTTTACTTTTGCCTTCCCTCTTTTTCTTGGCTGCAATTCCCAGTTACAAGTTCCACAGAACTGGAAGCCTTCTAATCCTCTGAGGTCCTAAGTTGGGCACAGTGGTGAAAGAAACAGAGATGAACCTGAAATTGTCTGAAAAGTAAAACAAAAGTATTCAGGACCATTGCCATTGAAGAGATGATCATGAATATCATGAAAGCTTTATTGCTTAATACTGCCCAGTTATTATTGAAAACTTTTAGTATATAACACAATAATATCTGTTTTACTTTTCTCACCTCACCAAAATCTCAGGTTCTATTTTCACACTGGATTGGTGAATGTTGAAAGAAAAAAATCCTTACACAGCACTGCTTCTATTTCTCCTAACGATACCAATAAGAGATTAAAAAAAAAAAAACTGTGGAGACCAAACTTTGGAAGATCAAGAGTCACAAAAAGAGAAAAATCTCAATGAGATCAAACTATGCAAGGAAAGGAGAACACAATGGGAAGGTGACACAGGAGACCACCAAGGAAACTGGGAGCATTTTAGCGACTGTGAAGTTGTGTCCTACTTCATTGAACATGACAGTGCTACTGCATTGCACAACTTCCAACACCATGGTCACCAACTGTCTAGTTGTGAGGAGGAAGGAAGGGGGTATTTTTGCCATCTCCCTCTGAAAGGCAGACCAGAATCTCAGAGTTACCTAGTCCTCTACTGCTAAATTTATTTCAATTTCTCACACCAGATCAGGGAAACAATTCTTTTATCCAGACTCCTGCCAAAATTCTCCGAGTATAAAATGAGCCGTAGATCGTCTCATTAGCCTAGAAACTAGAAGGATAATTAAAAGTTGGGGCAAGAAACTTTCAAAATGTTGATCCCAAAGGGGACTTTAGAAAGAAAGGTGGGTGACAAAGATGTAACTGGAGGAATCGTGTACAAGAATACACCAAGACAAAGTAATTGCTCTCTGGGGATACCTAAGCTCTGAAAGTTATCAGCTCAGACCGACAAAGTAAAACCTCCATGCCTAAGAAGACAAATGGCAAGTGCTTCAAGAACTTCCTAAGAGGTGAGCCACATGCCCAGCCAAAATGAGTGGTACCCAATGTGAGTGCCAGCCTCAGTGGCTGGCCAAAGGGAATGTTCAGAGGAGGCGGTGAGGTGAAGGAGCCCAAACCTTTGGTGGCTTCCAGGACTGCTTTTCTAACCTCTAAGGTACTTTTCTTTTTTTTTTACTGGCTGCAGCTGGACATTTTAAAAATTGTAATTTAGATTATGTAAGTCATTCGAAGGAGTCCTCCTTCCCAGTCAGTCATCCAATACACAATACAACTGAAATGTTCTAAACACTCCTGGAACAAAATATTAGAGCTCAATGGCAATTTTCTTGGCTTTGAAACACCTGTACTGTTTGGGTAATAAGGAACGGACAAGGGAAAGGGTTGGTAGATGACCCAAAGGATGGTGTGGAACCCATCTTTTCAAACAGGTGAGATAGTAAATATTCTCAACTGTCCAGTACCAATAGTATAATTTTTAAGGAACTAAAGTAGGTTTAATCTTGATTAAAAAAATGAAACAAAAAAACTTGTTAGTAAGTATCACACTGTAAGAATGATGAGAGATGGACTTTAGTAAGAGGCTCATATATCAGCGGACAACAAGTGTTTTATCCTTGGACCAATGGGTTTTTCCCAGTTCTAATGATATGCCCTCTTATCCTTATTTCTTTAGTCTTTGGTCTTTAAGACAAGAAATTTCACTTATTGAACTCGCCTCAAAAGTAGTTATATGTGTGACCTGAATCCTAAAACAGGAAACTTAGTGACCCCTCTTTTTAAATTTACTTTTAATTCATTATTTACTTATGTGGGTACATAAAAAATGGCATGCAAGTGGAAGTCAGAGGACAACTTGTATAGGAGTTGGTTCTCTCTTCTATCTAGGTGGATCCCAGGGGTCAGACTCAAGCTGTGAAACTTGATGGCAGGCTCCTTTATCCATTGATCTGTCTCTCACCCGGACCCTTACTCTTTGCTAACAATTTTACTATGTATATATAGAGTGATGAAAGATCAGAGAATTGTTTTCCTAATATGCTGCTTTAAAATCCCATAAATATTTTTAATATTAAATTTTTATCACATTAAATATTTATCACAACTAGATGGAATCTTAACGTTTATCAAATCTAATGTGCTGAACTGAACAGGTGAAAAAAAATCTATGCTACAGGACTAGTGCAGTTTAGCCACTGATACAAAGATGAAATTCTGGCAGGCAGGAAGTCAGACCCCATTGTCCTACCATTCACGCCATCACTTCCAGTTCAGAGGAGCAAACATTGGTTTTTTCTTAGTTCTACTCTGTAACTTCTATGTTTCTACTGCCTGGGACACAGTCAGGACCTGTCTTCAATTACTGAGGCGATGTTGCAACTTTCTCTGAGGAGGACATGGTGACACAATCTCTCCTTCTTCCTTGCAAGAATAAGTCTCTGGAAACAGAGGGCTCACTCACCTGTTGGTGATCTCCCCTCCTGTCACAGGTCGGGTCCTCGCCAGTACACAGCATATATTTATCAAATTCAGAAAGGTGAAATGAAATTCCCTCATTATCCAAAGAAGCTGAGAACAAGACCCTATGTTAATAAAAAGTTGGTCCTTTTATAAAACAAATATCAAAATATTACTGGAACAAATAGATGGTGAGTTCATTCTTTATATAACAGTGGTATGGACACTGAATATACACAGATCCTGCCTTGGTTCCTGAAATGCCTTGAACCATGGCTTTTGCAATTAAATTTTGTCATTAGAAGTTATTGTGGCACTGGGATTTGTCTCTACTGCATGTACTGGCTTCTTGAGATCCTGTTCTCTTTGGATGCATACCTTGCTCAACCAAGATGTAGTAGGGAGGGCCTTGGACTTTCCACAGGGCGGGGTGCATTGCCCTCTCTTAGGATTGGAGAGGTGAGGTGGGAGGGTGTGTGGAGGGAGTGGGAAGGGAGGAAGTAGGAATTTGGATTGGTATTTTCCTTAAAGTAATAAAATAAAAAAAGAAGTTATTGTAAATGACCTTGTGTCCCTCCCCCATTCTGTTAACATTCTGATCTCCTGGACTTCCTACTGCCACTGGCCCTCATGCTCGTAGATAGAAAAGTGATGTAGACTTTCTGAGTGCAGGAACAGTGCCCAGTAGGGAGTTACTGAATATTTTCCAAAGATGCATTCATGTTTACTGGTTTATCTGACCTCACTTGACATACTCTGCAGAAAGCTTTATTTATTTGTTGTTGTTCAGTATTTCTGATGAAGAAAACAAAGATAGGGAAGTCAAGAAGCCTGTAACAGGGCAGCCTCCTTAAACAGACAAGCTGGACCTCAGATCCCCTGATGGCACAAAGCATTGCCTGCTCTAAAAGGCAAGATATTATTCTAGATCTGCCATCTATAGCCATCAAGTACACTTCTCCTTAGACTGTATCTGTCAACAACCACTTCTTCACTTACAAGTTAGGAAACACCTGAGATCATAACTACAGCTTCCGATTGGTCCCGAGGTGTATTTGAGACTTAAGAAGGTGACCTCAGCGGGGCCCCTGGGTTCTTTAGGTATATAATAAAAGGGAAGAGATGAGACCTTCATGTTTCCTTCTATTTCTAGCAGGTTTGACCACAGTCTGGATGGCATCTGGATTGTTCACACTAGTCAGAAGATGAGGATTCTGTCTACAGCAACAAGTGATTTGGGAATGGTAACAAGTCCAAACTGACCCACTTCCTCTGCTGACTCAGTGGATGGGCTCTGGACTGTTCCAGTGCTCTGAATCCCATCCAGCACCTCCTTCATCTCAACCCTACCCACTACCCTTCACGAGGAACCTAAAGTCACTTTTTTTCCTTTTCTTATTTATTTTTTTAAAAAGAAAACAATCTTTTTTTTTCATTATACATACCAATCCAAGTTCCCACTCCCTTCCCTCCTCCCATTCCCTCCACACACCCTCCCACCCCACCCCCATCCAATCCTCAGAGAGGGTAAGGCACATTGCTCTGGGCCCTCCCTACTATATCTAGGCTGAGCAATGTATCCATGCAAAGAGAATAGGTTCCCAAAAAGCCAGTACATGCAGTAGGGATAAATCCTGGTGACACTGCCAGTAGGCCCTCAGTCTGCCCCAGCCATGTAACTGTCAACCACAATCCGAGGGACTAGTTTGGTCCTATGCTTGTTCCTTCCCAGTATGTCTGGAGTTGGTGAGCTCCCATTAGCTCAGGTAGACTGTTTCAGTGGGTGTCCCCATCATGATCTTGACCTCTTTGCTCATATTCTCACTCCTCCCACTCTTCAACTGGAGTTTGGGAGCTCAGTCCAGTGCTCTGATGTGGATCTCTGTCTCTGTTTCCATCAGTTGCTGAATAAAGGGTCTATGGTGATATTTAAGATATTCATCAGTCTGACTACAGGACAAGTCAAGATTGGGCCCCCTCTCCTCTATTGCTTAGCTGGGGTCATCCTTGTGAATTCCTGGGAATTTCTCTAGAGCCAGATTTCTTGATAACACTATAACTGCTCCCTCAATCAAGATATCTCTTTCCTTGCTCTCATCTCTGTCCTTCCTCTTTCTCGACTATCCCATTCCCTCAAGTTCTCCTCAATTCTCCCCTTCTCCCCTCCTCTTCTCCTTCCACCCTCCCTTCTACCCCCACCCTCATGCTCCCAATTTTGTCAGGTGATCTTGTCTGATTTGACCTAAAGTCACTTTCTACCTATCATGGTTGCCACAGTGATATCTTCTTGTCAGGATCTGAGCCAAAGGGAGGCCAGAGCTGCCTTACTGTACAGAAACTCTCTACTCTCACTTTCAAAAATTTAGGTGGGCATCTACCCTCTGTTTTCAGCCCAGGGGAAATCAGGATAGAATTATGCTTTTCAGAACTCCCATGTTTGATGATGTGGCTCTGTTATAGCTGTTTTTCAGACAATATACAGTATTTATATTGCTTGGCTGTATATGCACAAACTGGTTCATTGACTTCCAAAGACAGCACTAAGGTCCATGTCTTTTATTTCCGACTTGATTCTGTGTACCCACTGATTTCCAAAGAATAGAGTCTTAATATTAAAAGGAAAGATTCCCAAAGACTGGCTGAGAGCATGGAGCCTGGTATGTTCAATACATTTTCCAATAAATGAGTTATTTTTCTGTTAAACATCTTGAGTAAAAAAAGCATACCTAGAGATTACACTGCCAGTAAGAAATCTGAGGGAATTTAATTGGATTTTCCCAAGAACCAGTCAGCCACCATGATGGATACATGACGATCTAGTGCGAACTCAGATGAGGAAAGAGAACTCACAACAGTGAAAGGATTGAGAGTTTTCTCATCATTTCCCACTTGGTGTCAGTGTGTCTGCTCCCACGGCTCACCGGAAGCTCTCAGCACACTACCCTTTTATCACCTTCTTAAACAGCTAAATAAATGCTCAACACTTCCCAGACTAGTTACATGTAATAACGACCTAAGGAATATCCACAATGATAATTTAATTACAAAGGCTGAAATTTAATTATCCAAGCACTGACCTTGTTCCTTTCATAATGCTTAACACAATTAAATTAATTTTGTAATTTTTAAATTAATCTGTGTCCCTGGTTAAATTATGAGAACCAAAAGAGCAGGACTTGTGAGTCTGTCTTTTTTTTCTCTCACAAACAGGAACAACAACAAAGAAAACCCACACCATTTCTAGCACACAGCAGATTCCCATCTCAAAGAGAGTCCCTCCTTGGGGATGATGGGTGCAGTGAGGAGGATGTGAGAGCATTCTCTTCTACACCATCAGTTAGACTGGAACTTATTGGGAACAGGAAGTACAACTGAATGGTTGCTTACAAATGGCATTCAGGAGTGCTGAAGCCTTTCGTGCCCAGTGGTACCTGTAAGACTTGCGCAGCTACTGTCTAACATTGAAGACTCTACCTTTCTTTGCTATTCCCCATTTTCATTAAAGACCTTTTGCACTTTTGCACCTTCCTTCCTGAGGTTTTCCTTTACTGTCATTTTTTAATCTTGTATTACTCTCTCCTCTTTTCCACCATCCATTGTCTTTGTTCTCTTTCCTTCTACACTGACAGATTGTCCCCTATATTGTTTCAACTTGCAGAGTCCTGGACATAGAAGGATGATTGAAGTGGGATTAGCTCCTCAGAGCCACATACACTTGGGTCAGCAGCTATGTCTTCCTTCCTCCACTGTCTCAACTACATTCTTCCTTACTCGCCTAAATTAAAGAACCAGACTATGTTCCAGGTCCAGCTCCAATCACAGCATAGGACTCAGTGCAAGACCTATGGTGGCACCTGTGCTTGCCCTCCCTGACTTCTCTTCCCCTATTCCTGGCCAGCTGGCCCAGCTGCTCCATGTGGAGAGAAAACGTGACCTGGGTGAGTGAGTTTATCCTGATGGGGCTCTCCAGTGACAAGCACATCCAAGCTGGACTCTTTGTCCTCTTTGGGGCCACATACCTGCTGACTCTGCTGGGCAATGGACTCATCGTCCTCCTGATTGCTCGGGACCCACGACTCCACCTGCCCATGTATTTCTTCCTCTGCCACCTGTCAGTGGTGGACATCTGCTACACCTCCAGTGGGATCCCCCAGATGCTGGCACACTTCCTCATGGAGAGGAAGACCATCTCTTTTGCCCTATGTGGGATCCAGCATTTCTTTGCTCTGGCCCTAGGAGGGACTGAGTTCCTGCTGCTGGCTGCCATGGCCTATGACCGCTATGTGGCTGTCTGTGATCCACTACGGTACACCGTGGTCATGAGTCCAAGGCTCTGCATGGTTCTGGCAGGTGTCTCTTGGCTTGTGGGTGTGGTTAATTCTGCCGTGGAGACAGCGGTCACCATGCGCCTTCCCACCTGTGGGCACAATGTGCTCAACCATGTGGCCTGTGAGACACTGGCACTCATCAGGCTGGCCTGTGTGGACATCACCCTCAACCAGGTGGTGATACTGGCCTCTACTGTGGTGGTGCTGCTGGTGCCCTGCTGCCTGGTCTCTCTGTCCTATGCCCACATTGTGGCTGCCATTTTGAAGATCCGCTCCACCCAGGGACGCCGCAAAGCTTTCAAGACCTGTGCCTCCCACCTGACTGTGGTCTCCATGTCTTATGGGATGGCCCTCTTCACACACATGGAGCCCACCTCCACAGCTTCTGCTGAGCAGGACAAGTTGGTAGTGCTCTTCTATACTGTGGTGGCCCCCATGCTGAATCCTCTCATCTACAGTCTGAGGAACAAGGATGTGAAGGCTGCTCTGAGTCAAGTTCTGATGAAAAACTTTAAGTCAAAGAATTAGGAAGCAATTCTGTAAAAAGACAATCTCTCGTCATAGCAGGAGTTGGGGTGTGCATATAAGTGTGCTGGTGTATATACCTTCTCATGGTGTCCATGTGTTTGTGCACCTGAAAGTGTGTGTACATGCACACACACACACACACACACACACACACACACACACACACACACGGGTTCTGGGTTCTATTCTTTCTTATCTCAAAGAAAGTGAATTGCACAAAATTAAAATGATCCAACCTATAAAAAAATTAGATAAAATATATTTATTTTCTTAAATGAAAGAAAAGAGAAATGACACAGCAGATATAATGATTAGAAAGGATTACTTTCATCAGACATGCACACAATTTATGCCAAGATCCTTTTCAGGGCTAGACTCTCCAAAAGTGTAGAAATAAGACAGAAAGGAAGAAGAAATAAATGGTAAATTGCACAATTTTCTGGGTTTATTGATCAAATTAGCCTTAGGACAGAAGAATAAATATTGGTGCAGCCCATTTACTAGGGTGTGGAGTTCACACAGATCAGCAGCCAAAGTTATACTCATGATTCCCACAGCCCTAGTGAGCAAGCTTTGCTCACATGCAAGTCCCAAGGGCTTCACTTGCCTTCTTTCCACTTGCAACTTGCAGAGAAGGCAGGTGGCAGGCCATCAGGGCATCAAATTAGGGCCTCAAACTCATGTTCTGTATACAATAAACACATTCAACTCATGAAAAGTCAGGGATGTATTCAAAAGTTGTGCTTGGTTATAAGGACACACCATGCATGGCCAGAGGTGAGCCATAGTATGAATCAAGGAAAGAATCTTTTCCTCATTAGAAATACTCTGACTCTCCTCTCTAACACATGCTCAGGGTTTGGGAGCATCTTCTAAACATCCCAGAGAATAGAACAAAGTAGTGGTGACTGGATGCTGTCAAATGTTTAAAGCAATTCTTTTGATGTATATTAAGTACTTCTCATCCAGGAGCTGGAGAGACAGCTCAGTAGTGAAGGGCACTTGCTCTTACCAAGGAGCTGGGTTCCATTACCAGCACACATACCAACTCACTACCATCTGCAGCTCTAGTCCCTTGGGATCTGACATAATCTGCTGATCTCTGCTGACACTGCACACATGTGGTGCACAGACACCTGTGCAGGCAAAGCACCCCCATGCATTTTATTTCTTTTGAAAGGAGAAGAGAAAGACAATTTTTTATTCTGAATATTAGAGATCTCAAGTTTGTCATATCAACAAAACAAACAAACCATAAAATAAGCAAGGCAAGTTTTATTACACACACTAGAAATAGCTCACTGAATCCGGACTGACAGTGGGGGAAACCGCATAGGCCCAAACTAGGCCCTCTAAATATTGATGACAGTTGTGTGGCTGGGGCAGTTTGTAGGACCACTGGAAGTGGGACCAGGATTTATCCCTAGTGCTTGAACTGGCTTTGTGGAACCCATTCTCTTTGGAGGGATATCTTACTCCAAATAAGATATAGTGGGAAGGGCCTTGATCCTGTCTCAAAGTGATGTGTCAGACTTTGTTGACTTGCCATGGGAAGCCTCACCCTCTCTGAAGAGTGGATGTGGAATGGGATGCGGGGGGGGGGAAAGTGGGGAGAGCCAAAGGAGAGAAGGGAGAGAGAACTGAGATTGGTATGCAAAATGAGAAAAGACTGTTAAAAAAAAACACGAGGAAAAAAAGAAACATTCTTTAGATTAAAGAGAAGAGAAACATCATGAATTTCTAGTAAAATTTTAAATAAAGGTTAAATTTACATAACACAGTTCTTGTATTTTTCCATTTAATTCCTTGGAGTTTGGTATAATCACAAAATCTTGCATCACCAAATCTAACTTCGGGATGTTTTCATCAATTTCCAAACAAGCATCCTCTTCCCCTAAAGAAGCCACTCACGTCCCCAGATCCCAACAACGACTGTCATGCTTTCTTCCTACCTATGGATTTGCCAGTTCTGAAGATGTTATATAAGTAGACCTATAAAATACCTGGTCTTTCTCACTTAACACGGTGTTTTCTAACTTGGTCCTTATAATTTGTGGTCGGGCTTCACTCATTAATGTGGCTGAGCTATACTCTGTTGTGCATATATATGACCACATTTGGGTTTCCAGTTGCCATATGATATTATAGACATCTGTATTTCCATCTTTTGATCACTGTGCCCAGTGCTGCTATGAATCACCATACATAAATTACTGTTGGAATTCAATTTTTTTTTTTTAGTTTTTTCAGGGAGATACCCAGAAGTGGTATTTGATTAGAGTTTCCCTTTCCTCAACTTCTAGTTCCTCTCCACCTCTCCTCCATCCAGATCCACTCCTTTTCTATTTCTCATTAAAAAACAAAAAACAAACAAAATACAGGTGTCTAAAGATAATATTATAACAAAATAAAACTTACACATCAGAGTTGGACAACACTAGCAAACAGAAGTAAAGAAGCCCAAGAAAAGACACAAGAATCAGATACCCATTCATTCACACACTCAAGCATACCATTATTTCGTGACTTACATTAAGTTAACTTTGGAGCTTCTTCGTTACTGGAAAGATAGGAGTATAACAATGAATAAAACTGCAGAATTGAAAGGCAAGGAAAGTCACATTGAGTTTTAGATCCTAACACAGGTGAGGAACATGTAGACATTGGGAGTTCACTCATAAAAAGGAGGTCAGAAGCCCAGAACATGTGAAAAGAAGATGGATGACCCTGAAGAAATGATTTCTCTAATCATGAGAACTCTGCATGTGTTGTCATCACTCATGGTCTGGCAGTTGTAACGAGTAGGCAAGAATGTGAGGTGATGGGATTGGAGCTGAAATACTATTTACAGAACAAGTGAGCAAATCATCCCTCCATCCATAGCCACCAGAGACATGATTTGAAATTGTAGTCTGGAAAAAATAGTTGGCTTTCTCAGGCAGAGAAGATAGAGTTTCTAGGAAGTACTAGGATATTAATGTTGATGGGTTTTCATTGGGTCATTGTTTCTTATGCAGTTTGAAGAGGACAGCTCTCAAAGCCTTTGCTACCCACTCTAAAGTGTACATTGTCACATGATTCAGTCTAACCCCAGTCTAAAGCCCAAGACTACCCACAAAGGACAAAAGTTCACACACTGCAGAGTAAACTCACACCATATCACCATATGCAACATCACATGCATGCATACATGCATGCATGCATACATACGTACATACATACATATATACTCAGGCCACTATGTCTGAGAGCCATATGACATTAACAAGATAGCTAAGCACTAAACTGAAAGTGCCATATTTCATTATAGAATAATACATTAGAAATCACATGCCCTTTCGCCTTCTGTCTTCATGTATGAAGATAGAGTAACGTGATCCACAGTTATCCAGCTATCATAAACATGCACACATCACAGAAGTGTGTTTCTGTGAGAAGGAAAAATGGGATGATTGTATCAGTATTGAGACTTCCTATCAGGAGGCGGCATTCAGAGTGTGGCATTAGGAAAGGAATGAAAATGAACCTGGAAGGCTGGCTCAGATAACAAAATAGATACTGGAGTTTGAGAATAGTCAAGAGAGGAACAGAGTTTCAGGAAGGAATAAGCAACATAGACAAAGGGTTATGGAAATCGGGACTCAAGTCTTTGACTAAACATTGATTTGATTTATTGAAGAGTTAACACCCACAAGACAGGAGAAAAGAGACTTCTGAGGGAAGAAAAACTGCAGACTTATAAAACGTACAGCCTCCATACCCCACATGGAGAAAAAGTTCATGTCAGCACTCTTCAGCCAGAGTGAGGAAGCATTATCGACAATAAAGCACACACCACAAGAATGGGAAAAAGCTAACGCATAGGAGTTGAGAGAGTTATCTCTAAAATGGCAACTATCTTTCATTAGTTAAAAACCATAAAAAGATTAAACTAGTTTGTGAGTAACTGACTGCCAGAAAAAAAAAAGTCGTAAAAGAATACAACAAAAGCAACTATGAAATTCCTTTAAATCCTTAATATTTAACACTCAATAAAAGTTTACCAGAACTTTGACTTTAAATAAAAGGAAAATATGATCTAACCTGGAATAATTAAATCAACCAACACAGATGTAGAAACAGAAAAAAAAAACTCAAGGGAACTTTAGAATAAAATATAAAATATCTAAAGCTAAAATTTCACTAGACTAAGTGGATAGCATGTAAGCACTGCTCAGTAGAACAGTAAACTTGATCTTCTTGAATGTGTAAAGTGAGTAACAAAAGTTAAGGATGACAGAAAAGCAAACAAAATTACAAGAAAATATCCAACACGAGGTCAACAGTTGACTCTTAATAAATGAACAAGACAACAGAAAGTCGGTCAGGACACAGATGTGGAAGATGGAAACAAGATTGTCTGACAGTGTTTCTGAGTGACACTTGAGGAAAATCCATCCAGCACAAGAAGGACAAAGATCATTGATCAGGACTAACAAGGGGTCATTCCATAATACAAGTCTCATAAACCCTTAAAGGGTTGAAATAATGCAGAGTGTGTATTATGAACACAAAAAAATCTATTAGATATCAATGCCAGAATGATATTTGGAAATCCCCACAAATAATTGGATAATTAACAGCACTTGCCTGACTAACTGACCAAAATAGAAATGAAAAACAAAATTTGAAAATAGTTTGAAAATCATCATATAACATATCAAAATGTTTTGGGGGTTCTTTTCAACAGCAGCACTACTAAATATATTAAACAGACTTTGATAGATTATATATAGGATGAGGAATGAACTTCAAGCCTTATTTTACTATATATCCAAACTAACAACATGAGTAACAGACTGAAATATAAAAGCTAAAGACTACTGGGGATGAAAATGTTTAAGACGGGATAAAAAGTCACAACCTGTGCTTCAGAGTTCCTCTGAGGTAGCGGGGTTATGAGGGTTTGGAGGCAGAGTGGGGCTAGAGCAATAAGACAATAAGAGGAGATTAAGGAGATACAAATTGGAAAGGAAGAAGTCAAACTCTAGCTATTTGCAGATGATATTATACTATACATAAGTGACCCCAAAAAACTCTACCAGGGAACTCCTACAGCTGATAAATACCTTCAGTAATGTGGCAGGATACAAGATCAACTCAAAAAAATCAGTAGCCTTCTTATATACAATTGAAAATACAGCTACAAAAGAAATCAGAGAAACATCACCCTTTACAATAGCCACAAATAACATAAAATATTTGGGGGTAACACTAATCAAAGAAGTGGAAGACCTGTTTGATGAGAACTTTAAGTCTTTGAAGAAAGAAATTAAAGAAGATACCAGAAAATGGAAAGATCTCCCATGCCCTTGGATAGGTAGGATCAACATAATAAAAATGGCAATCCTACCAAAAGCAATCTATAGATTCAATGCAATCCCCATCAAAATCCCAACACAATTCTTCGCAGATCTTGAAAGAATAATACTCAACTTCATATGGAAAAACAAAAAACCCAGGATAGCCAAAACAATCCTTCCAGAGGTGTCACTATCCCTGATATCAAGCTCTATTTTAGAGCTACAGTAATGAAAACAGCTTGATACTGGCATAAAAACAGACGGGTTGAGCAGAGAAAAATGTCGAGCTCAATAAAAATCAAGTAAAGAGAAGAAAAAATAAACAGACAGGTTGACCAATAGAATCAAATCAAAGACCTGGATATTAAGCCACACACTTACGAAAACCTGTGCCAGAACCGAGCTACAGTGGTTGGTCAGGGCGGTCTTGAAGGCCGCTAAAACAGTATTGGCTAACGTCACTGCTCTTGGTTGCACACCAGTACAAGACAGCAAGACCCTATTGCTGATGACAGTAACTCTTGTAGTCCAATCCAGGCTGGCCTTGAAGACACAAAGATCCGCCTGCCTCTGCCTACCAAGTGCTGGGATTAAAGGCATGCACCACTACCGCCCAGTCTGACAGTACACTCTTTGATTGTAAGACATAGAGAAATTCAAGCTGAAACTTAGCTGAAAGCTTCCTCCCTTGTAACTAGCTTTTGTGGTACCAGAGGGTACTTTACAGGCTACGAGGGAGGAAAGTTGTGCACAGTCCTACTCTGCTATTGACTCAGCATGCTATACTACCGACCTGCTATGCAACATAAGCCTACCAGTACAACGATGACATAACAGTTATGGGGTAACCAAATACTTTTTGATTAGATCTGAAGTACAATCCACAGGAGAGGATTCATACCTGATATTCTTAACCTAATCAAAGCCTTAGGCTGGGAAGGTTATAGGCCTGGAGGGTTACCTCAGTTTTGCTAAATGAACGGGCTATGCCTATCAAATTACCCTCTAAATATTTGTCCATAGATTAGTATTGCTGTCAGTTTTAGTCAAAGGAGCTTTGCCCACTCCACCCTCCAGGGGGAATCAGTTACTGCAGAGACTCATAACACTAAAAATAATTGACTGCTCATCCCTAAAAGGAACATCTATACCATTTCTTCCAAAGCTCAGGGAGCCCTGAAGTGATTTGTGCTGTGCTGACCGAGCAGGAGGAATGTATTAACCAGAGAAAGGAATGGAGTATTGTGGAACATTGTCTTCCAGACATGGCGTCACTGTGCTCACGTGCTCACAGTGACTATGATTGCCTGCACAAGACCTACACAAGAGTGAACTCATAAAAGGGAGAGGTGTCCATGAGTCTACTCCCATCCCTGGAGATTGATAGGCAATTGAGGTTGCTAGGGAGAAGAGGTTCATGAGGCCCTACCCATGCCTGAGAATCTATAGGTAGGTAATTGCTGATGGGGAAACAGGAGGCATTAAAAAATGTATCCAATGGTAAGATGACCATGCAGCACTGCATTTAATTGTGCACTGCACCTTGCACAACTAAACTCACTGGAGAACAAAAGTAAAGACATGAAAGTGGAAGGAAGGAAGGAAGGAAGGAAGGAAGGAAGGAAGGAAGGAAGGAAGGGTGTGAAAAGAAGGGTGAGCAGGAGTGGGGGAGAGGCAAGAGAGAGTAATAGGGTGAGTGTGTTCAATACACCTTAGGTACAGGGATGAAAACGCCATAAACACATCTATGTACAGTTAGCATTCGCTAATAAATAATAATAGCTAAAATATTCTAGAAAGATCTATCATATTAAAATGGCAAATTCCTTAGGTAATAAAATCATAACATACAAAAAAAATCTTATATAATCCCATAAAACTTTATATAAGAGCTATTACTACTGTTACCAACATATTATTAAGATAGATTATCTTTAGACAAAGGCATAATGGGAAAAATAATGAGGAAGAATGGAGATGTTGTTTTTCCTTAATCTCTTATGTACTGTTTAAATTTTTTAAATAAGAAAATATTACTTTCCAAAATAATTAAATATGCATGCTTCAGAAGTCATTAGCCTTGGGATTGGATGGATGTCTTAGCAGTGCTTGCTTCTCTTGCAGAGTATCCAGTTCCTGTTTTCAGAACCTATATGACATCTAACAGTATTCTGTAACTGTAGTTCCAAAGGACCTGATGGCCTCATCTGGCCTCTGCAAGCACCAGGTGCACACATGGTGCACCTACAGACATACAGGCAAACATTCAGACACATGAAATAAAAATAATAAATTAAAAAAATAAAATTGTTAGCATTTCTTTCAGAATGAGATCCTAACCCAGGAGGCCCTCTGGAGGCAACCCTGGGATGTTAAGATGGGGACCAGTACATGCCAAGCGTTTTGAAGATCATCCTCTTCCCCCACAGCATAGTTCTTTTATTTCTCTGACTGCACAAAGCTTTTCCATATGGTGTTCACTCAGCCTGTCAGTTCACTAATTCTGTTGTGAAAGCTGCCAGAGTCAAACAGTCATGTCAGACCCTGATAACAGAGTTTCAGCATCATCAACGCAAGAGGCCTCATGCATATTTCCTTGATGAAAAATCCCATAACAATACATGCAGCCAAAAGTACAATCTTGCCGTTAAGGCCACTTATCAAAGGGCACCCTGTCCAAAAACAGCCAGTCCTAGCTACAGCCTTGCAAGTCATCTCAGTCATGGTCAGTCGCTGGTGTGAAACTGTTTCCTAGCAACAAGCACTGTACATATCAGCACCATGAGTCCCTATAAGCAAGGAATGTTTATTTAAAAATTAGATTCATGTTTTGCTTTTGAAAACTAGCCCTTGCCTCAGCTTCCCTGGATGTGCCCATGATCCACCATCATACCCAGATCACAATGTTTTGTCATTTATTCCCATGTAAAAAAATTTAAGAGCCTCACTGTGTATTCTTATTTTAGTTCAATCTTAAATAGCAGTCTCTGTTTAGAAAGTAGAGGGGCAGCAAACAAAAGGGGAGGTGTACGAGGGTTTTAAAACAGGACTTTACAAGTCAGAAGACAGACGTAAAACAGATGCATTTGGTAAAGATGTTCCTCTACAATTTTACCTACAGCTGTGAAGAAGATTGGGTGTCCAGGTGTGTGGGCTCTGTACTGTTGCTCTTACTATGGAATGGATGGTTCCTTTTTACAGATAAAAGCAAAAGCAGTCATATGATTGGCAAATTCAACCACAGTCCACTGTCCATTCTAAAGGACATTTTAGCCATTTTCCTATATAACTTTATGGCAATTCGATGACTCAACCAGCCCCAATGGAGGAGCATTCCAACCACTAAGTATTTCCAGACATCCTCCCCACCCCAAGCCACACACTCTTCTGCCTCCCATGAGACACTGAGACCCACTAGTCCTGCCCCATGAGTGACAGCACAGCTGGTGATGTAGGGAGATACTGGGTGCTATGACCCAGACCCACTTACAGCCCTGCATCAGTCTAAAAAGTAACCCTGAACCCATCACTTCCAAGCTCTGACTCCCTGGCATTATGGTTTGAGACAAACAGTGAGGCCGAATGCATTATCTTCATTCTTCTCAGGGAGCCTCGCTTGTTATTGCCTTTACATGAGAATGTCAGTGGGTATTCTTAGCTCTCAGTGGGATGTTTGTGGACCAAAGCTTGGTGTTGACTGCACTGACGAAAAATGAAAACTTTGACTAAAGCCAAGCCATGGGCCCCAGGTGCCGGGCTCAGAAAGTCTGCAGCTGGTACTATGCAAAACCAGTTTCTCATCTCCGCCCTCAAACAGGGAACTGCTTTTGGCCACAGAGCAACTGTCAGGAGGATGTGAGCAGGTGGAGGATAGACTCCAGCTGCTCCTCCATTCCCTCCAGCCTCCTCTAACCCCATCTCCACCCTGTTAGAAAGACGGGTTAAATATTTCTTCTTTCTGTTCCATCTGTGAGCCATCCCTCATAACCTTAAAGTTAACGATTTTTATTACAGAATATTCTGAAGTTTATGAAGGACACTATCCTACTTCATCTCATTTACTACTCACCCGTGCTCACGTGGTCGAGTCTATTCTAGAACAGTGCATGTGACACAGTCCTGTAGCAGCTACGGCTCTGTGGAAGGTAAGATACCAGATCAGTTTTTCGTGACTCACCACAAAAAAATCTCTGAAACTCAGACAACTTGAATGAAGACGTATGGCATTAGCTCCAAAGATCTCCAAACATATTTCCTTATCAAAAAAACGTATCTTAAAATAAATCAAAACTTGCAAGTATGGCGATCTTCACAGGCAGCCCCAGCATTTCCGATGGAAAGGTAAAAGGATCACTGCGATTTTGATGACAGCTCAGTCTACTAAGTAAGTTCCAGGCCAGCCAGGGCTACAAGGGAAGCCTCTGCCTAACCCCTACCCAAAGAGAAAGGGGAGGGAGGAGAGAGAGGACAGTTAAAATGGAGGCTCTTACACTCAGCTCCACAGTCTAACTTTTGAAAAACATGAAATCCACTAATATGCTCATTGTGGGCCTCGACAGAAGAGATCCGTATTGAACTGCTTTGGAGGGTGAGCAAAACGATATGAGATGAATATTGAAATGAGCACTGGGGAGCTAAGGGCTGTAGCTCAGTGGCAGAGCAAATGTCTAGCATATAGGAAGCCCTAGGTTCGATCTCCAGTGCTAACAGAAGCGGGAAATGGGAAACCCTTGAAATGGGAGCCAATAGGGCTTACTACAAATGAGAGGGAAAGATCACTTATACAAAAGAGGGAGAGACATCTTTATTCTTGGCTAAAAAACAGCAAACAAAACAATGGGGTGTTTAGAGGGCAAACATGCCTTTGCTGTGACAGGGAGTTTACCCACAACAAAGCCAAAGGATTTGAGTGACACTCTTTTGCTGACTTCATCTGTGGGCGCTGTCGCCTTCCAAATGTTGTCATTGCAAGTGATGTGCGCCCTCATCTTTTATTAATCACTTTGACAGTCAAGCAATTGCCAGCATTTCACCACGGAGACAGTACAATCCCAAAACATAAAATATAATTGTGTTTGATATAATGTCCTATATGAGGCC
>PVIU01022880.1:0-28522 GCA_004026605.1 Ondatra zibethicus | reverse complement strand
ATTCCCACCAGCAATGCAGAAGTGTTCCCTTTTCTCCACAGCCTCTCCAGCATAAGTTGTCATCAGTGTTTTTGATCTTGGCCATTCTTACAGGTGTAAGATGGAATCTCAGAGTTGTTTTGATTTGCATTTCTCTGATGACTAAGGATGTTGAACATTTCCTTAAGTGTCTTTCAGCCATTTTAGATTCCTCTGTTGACAGTTCTCTGTTTAAGTCTGTGCTCCATTTTTTTTATTGGATTATGTGTTCTTTTGTTGTCCAATTTCTTGAGTTCCTTGTATATTTTAGAGATCAGACCTCTGTCTGATGTGGGATTAGTCAAGATCTTTTCCCATTCTGTAGGCTGGCGTTCTATCTTGTTGACCGTGTCCTTTGCTTTACAGAAGCTTTTCAGTTTCAGGAGGTCCCATTTATTAGTTGTTTCTCTCAGTGTCTGTGCTGCTGGGGTTCTATTTAGGAAGTGGTTCCCTGTGCCAATGCGTTCAAGCGTACTTCCCACTTTCTCTTCTATAAGGTTCAGTGTGGCTGGCTTTATGTTGAGGTCTTTGATCCATTTGGACTTGAGTTTTGTACATGGTGATAGATAGGGGTCTACATTCATTTGTCTACATGTTGATATCCAGTTATGCCAGCACCACTTGTTGAATATGCTTTCTAAATGGAAAGACCTCCCATGCTCTTGGGTAGGCAGAATTAATATAGTAAAAATGGCAATCCTACCGAAAGCAATCTACAGATTCAACAGAATGCCGATCAAAATCCCAACAAAATTCTTCAAAGACCTCGAAAGAACAATACTAAACTTCATTTGGAAAAGCAAAAAACCCAGGATAGCCAAAACAATCCTGGGCAACAAAAGAACATCTGGAGGCATCACAATCCCTGACTTCAAACTATACTACAGAGCTACAGTACTGAAAACAGCCTGGTACTGGCATAAGAACAGACAGGAGGACCAGTGGAACCGAACAGAAGACCCAGATATCAATCCACACATCTTCGAACACCTAATATTTGATAAAGAAGCAGACTGATTATTATCTTAAATATCACCATAGAGCCTTCATCCAGCAACTGATGGAAACAGAAGCAGAGACATACATTGGAGCACTGGACTGAGCTCCCAAGGTCCAGTTGAAGAGTGGAAGAAATGAGAATATGAGCAAAGAGGTCAAGACCATGAAGGGTTCATCCACTGAAACTAATAACTCCAGCTGGACAGGGAAGGAACAAGCATAGGACCAAACTAGTACCTCTGAATGTGGTTAACATTTGTATGGCTGGGGCAGACTGAGGGGCCACTGGCAGCGGCACTGAGATTTATCTCTACTGCATGTACTGGCTTTTTGGGATTCTATTCTCTTTGGATGTATACCTTGCTCAGCCTGGATGTAGTAGGGAGGGCCTTGGACCTTCCCCAAAGCAATGTGCCTTACTCTTTCTTAGGATTAGAGGGGGTGGGGTGGAAGGTGTGTGGAGGGAATGGGAGGAGGAGAGGGAGTGTGAATTTGGATTGGTATTTTTTTTAAAAAATTCTAATCTAATAAAAAAATAAAAATTAAACTAAATTAAAAAAGAAATTAAATGTATGATTACTATGTGATCCAATGACTACACTCACCTCTCCACCTGCCCCCCCTGTGTGTGTCTAAGTGTGTGTGTGTGTGTGTGTGTATGTGTGTGTGTGTAAGCAAATGTGTCAAGAGAAAATCTTCACTACCATATTTATCATAGCACCACTAACATATGGCAACAACCAAAATAGGAACTCAACCTAATGATGCACCTAATAATAATTAAAAAGATAAATAGTTACCAACTAAATGCCCCTCGACCAAAGAATGGATAAGGAAAAATGTGGTACATTTACACAATGGATTACTACACAGCAGAAAAAAATAATGACATCTTAAAATTTGCAGGCAAATGAATGGAGCTAGAAAACATCATTTTGAGTGAGGTAACCCAGACCCAGAAAGACAATTATCATATGTACTCACTCATAAGTGGTTTTTAAACATAAAGCAAAGAAAACCAGCCTACAAATCACAATCCCAAAGAACCTAGACAACAATGAGGACCCTAACAGAGACATATATGGATCTAATCTACATGGGAAGTAGTAAAAGACAAGATCTCCTGAGTAAATTGGCATCATGGGGACCTTAGGGGAGGGCTTAAGGGGAGGGGAAAGACAGGGAGGAGAGCAGAGAAAAATGTATAGCTGAATAAAATCAATAAAAAAAGAAAGAAAGCAAAGATAAATGGATACTGAAAAGGTAGTATTCATACACAATGAAACACTATTCATTCATTTAAAAAATGAAGCATCAATCTGTGATGGCATGGCAAATGTGTGTGGTGTTATGTTAAACGAAATAACCCAGTCATATATAAATACCACACGATCTCACTTATATGCAGATTTAGAAAACTTGATTCCATGGTAGAGAATATTACGGTATTTGCCATAGACTGAGATTAATAGATACAAGGAGAGAAAAGGGTATGTTGTTAAAGATACATGATTATAGTTATGAAGAATGTATTTTAGGATTTTTATCATACAGCAAGGTGCCTGTAGTTAGTGATAATATCTCCTATTCTTGAGAGATGTAAGAAGTGTCAGTATTATGAGTTTTCATCACAAAAACAATGTTGGTAATGGAATTGTTAACTGGCTACACTGAAGCAATCAGTAATGTATATTACATACATATATATCATATATATGCTATGTGCCTATATGCATCATTCAGAGAAAAAAAGACAGAGAAACAAAATGCATATGATAAAATACTATCTATCAATTAAAATGAAAACTAAAACGTAAATGTATTTAAAATACTTGCTTAACCTCTTATTTGGAATGCCTAAAGCTTTTTATGAAAGTAAAGGATAACATCAGGAGTGATTCTTCATCAGGATAATGTAATAATGAAACTCACTGTGAAAGGAAGTGAGGCTTGACTTGAGCAGCACCTAATTGAAAGTGGGCACCACCACAAGCACTCCTGACACAACAGCACAGGGGAAAAGTACTGAGGATCGTGGCATCTTCTGGAGAGTTAAAAAAGAACCCCCAAACTGTGGGTGTTGATTGCAGAGAGCTGCCTACTGAGAAAGTAATGCAAAATGTCCCTCAACTTCACGGCAAAAGGTACTCATTTTTCCTCCTAAGGTTTTGAGATTTAAGAGACGTTACTTACCAGGCTGGTAACATCAAGTGAGGGCCTTTCTGGTACAAGGAAATTGAATTGCTGATTGCTGGGCTGTGTTATGAAAGAGAGCAAGTCACACGTTTTCTTCAGCTCCCTGCAGGCTGTGCTGTGAAAACAATGATAACTGGCAAATAGACCTGGAGATAAGAACAAGAGAAGAAATGAGAGATGAGATAAGCAAACTTAAACTCAAAAAGAAGTATGCTCTCCAGGTTAGACTTTTATATTGAAAAATTAATAGATGCACTTCATTCAAAACTTCCAGGGTACAAATAAGTACAATGCAAGCCAAACTTCCTCTGCACATGGAAGTGTGGTTGTAGTCTTCTTCATCAGAAATGAGAGTGCATTGTGCACATCACTGTGAGCTTTACTGTTTTGAAAGTCAAAGAATTAAACTTGTAAATAAATAGTTCATGGAAGCACATATAGTTCACTTTTATTACCTTAATTGACTATTATTTCAACATAGATATATAGGCCCATTAATTTAATTTATCCCCTTGTAATGCTCATTTAGCTTCACCCCATAGTTCATTCATGCAAACAGCACTGTAAGGAATACCCTTGTGCTTGTATACATTTGCATATCACTATGAAAATAAACAAGTCAAGGGTGAATTTTAAATGCATTTTCTTTTTTTAATTTAAACTTTTTTTTCCAAATTCCCACTTCCTCCCTTCCTCCCCTCCTCCCACTCCCCTCCCACTCCCTCCACAGACCCTCTCACCACACCCCCTCCAATCCTAAGAGAGGGCCATTCACCCCACCCTGTATATAGTTCCAGGCCCTCCCTACTACATCTAGATTGAGCAAGGTTTACATCCACAGGGAATAGGATCCCAAGAAGCTGGTACATGCAGTAGAGACAAATCCCAGTGTCACTATCAGTGACCCCACAGTCTGTCCCAACTGTCAACCCTCTTCAAAGGGGCTTGGTTGTTCCTATGTTCATTCACAGCCAGTCCAGTTGGAGTTGGTGAGCTACCATTAGCTCAAGCAAACTGTCTCAGTGGATGAACCCCTCATGGTCTTGAATTCCTTGCTCATACTCTCACTCCTTCCACTCTTCAACTGGATCTTGGGAGCTCAGTCCAGTGCTCCGATGTGGGTCATTGCCTGTTCCCATCTGTTGTTGAATGAAGGTTCTATGGTGATATTTAAGGTAATCATCAGTCTGACTACAGGGTAAGGCCAGTTCAGACACCCTTTCCTCTATTGCTTAGGGTCTTAGCTGGGGTCATCCTTGTGGGTTCTTGGGCATTTTTCTAGAGCCGGGATTCTTGCTAACTCCATAATGGCTTCCTCAATCAAGATATCTCTTTCCTTGCTCTCATATCTGTCTTTCCTCCATCTTGACTATCCCATTCCTTCAAGTTCTCCTCAACCCCTCCTTCTCCCCTTCTTTCTATTCCCCTGCCCCCCTGCTCTCAAATTTTTGTCTGATTCCAATTTCCAGGTGAGATTAAGCAGCATTTCTGTATATTTATTAACTTCATGCAGGTAAAGTATGCACACATAACTTTTCTCAATTTTTCTCTATGTGTGTGTATGCAGTCTTCCATTTATTTGTAAGAGAATCTCCCATGCTAAAAACATATTCCACTGTTACTTGGAATAAATTATTTATCATACTGGACTGTTACCCATCAAATATTTTTCTAAGTTATCTTTTGTGTCTATCACATTTTTGGGAAAAAATATGTACAGTTAAATTCATCAGCTTTTCTGCTTTTATTTTCTGGACTATGGTTCTTCTTTAGAAAAGTCCATTCCACTTCAAGATTATGTGGATTTTTTAAAGATTTATTTTACCTGCATTAATGTGTATATGTGGACAACATGTGCCTGGTATCTGAGAAATCAGAAGAGGAACTGGAGTTTTGGATAGTTCTGAACCACCATGTATTTGCAGGGAATCACACTAGGGTCCTCTGTAAGAACAGCAAATGCTCTTAACCTCTGAGCCATCTCTCCAGCCCCAATTCTCCTAAGATCTTTAAAACTAAATTTTCCATTTCATTCTTTAATATTTCTAGAACTTATTTTTGAGTAGGACATTTAGTCTCTATCCTATGAGTCTAATTTATCAATTCAGAACCAGATCCAGTGTTTTCATCACTAGAGATTTATAGTTTGAGTATATGAAATTTTCTTCCAACATTTTTCTTCTTTCCCACCATTTATTTTTTTCTCTTTAAAAGTTTTAGTTTAGGGAAACCATGCATGGCACTGGAAACCTAGCTAACTAATTAGTGCTAGTGAAAGCCATGCATATTGGGGGAAGATTCTATGGCCATCACGTTACTAAGCCAGCACAATGCCTAACGACAATATTTCAACATGTATTTTTATACTCACAGATAAGGATAGTCTTCATTACATCAAGGAAATTTATCTTTGTAACAGATGGAGACAATTACACAAAACCACAACTGATCAAAATACAGAGCTATGGAGCCCAGTCTCAATAGATATGTCTACAACACAACACCTTCACCAAAGTCCCTGGGATCATTGCTGAAGAAGGGGCAGGAAGATTTTAAGACTTGGAAGGTCAGAGTATTTGCTATGAGACTGTGTCTTCTCATATTTTCAGATGCCACACCCATGAAGTCTCACCGACATTACTGACCAAATGTCAACTGAACAAGGATGATACGCATGGACATACCAAAGTGAACAGTGAAAGCCCAGGAGTTCTCAACTCTACACAAAGAACTATAGGCATCTAAAGAATGCTTAGAGTGAGAGAGATGGTCTTCCCCAGAGGAGAACACACCAATTAGTTCCTGTCAAATTGTCAGCCCTGAAGATATACCTACATAAAACATCATACAAGATGAACAGTTTACATTTTAAAAATATATGTATATATACATGCATACATATATGCATGTAATAACAATT
The DNA here is from genome assembly GCA_004026605.1 of Ondatra zibethicus. Classification (NCBI taxonomy): domain Eukaryota; kingdom Metazoa; phylum Chordata; class Mammalia; order Rodentia; family Cricetidae; genus Ondatra; species Ondatra zibethicus. The sequence goes on along the minus strand of PVIU01022880.1, from coordinate 22,389 downwards.
AGCAATAGAGATCATAAATTTGAAAAAGAGCAGGGAATGGTATATGGGAGGGTTTGGAGGGAGGAGCGGGAGGGGAGAAACATAATTATATTATAATCTCAATTATAAAATAAAAAATTACTTGAGCTAGTTTCACATAAATTCATATTCACATCTTCGCTCCTTCCCTTTCCCTTTATCCCCTCCCTCCCTCCATCTCTTTTTAGTTATAGGACACTTCATTAACCAAAGTGATTGACAACCATTGTCTCAAGAATTAGAGCATGCACCAGAAATTAAATTTGAGAGTCACTCACACATACACAAACACATACCCCATAAATATGTACAAGTAACACATTTAGAAATGGAACAGTTTAAAAACTGAAATCCTTGTGATACTTAAAACAAAATGAGAGTAAGTTTGTTAGAATTAGGTATAAAACATTTAGGATGTCTAACTTTAAATATCTGATAAATAACGAACTTTTAATAGAAACATATTCTAATAAATGTATGGGAATTATTTATATAAAAACTATTTGCTGCTTGCCTGAAATTTACATTTTGGTGAGTGTCTTCCATTTTACAGGGAACACAAACAGAAGGGAAATTGAAAGATATCTTGAAAGTACAAAAGAAAGTTGTGTGGATTGATGTGTTAACACATTTTGCTCAATGGGAAGGTGTTAATACAGGCACTTAGATTTTGGCTGTGGCAGAAAAATTACAATTCTAGGGTGTGAATCAAATGAGCTTGTTTTGCCTTCCCAGGTTTGGCTTGGAGAATAAAATCCCTTGAATAAAATGTATGAGGCTCAGTGAATTCAAAAGCTTTGGGGCTTTCTGACTCCAGTATAAAATGGATATCAATTTAATGAAAATTAAAATTTCAGATTCTGTTATATTTGTATAATACCATGAAAATCTCTGATGTACAGACTTTCCTTCAAGATTAGTATTTCAAGTTTCAATTATTGTGAAGATTCACAAATTGATTTTTTTTGGAATTGGAAAGATAACGTTATTCTTATTAATCACTTTAGATCACTTTTTTAGCATACTTAATGATTTATTAAGTCTTTAATTTCTTAAGTAACCAAGTTACTTTGATCTGAAATTAGGATGCTTTGAAATCATAAACATTTAATTCCCCAGTTTTTCAACCAAAGTTAATGTTTAAAACAACCCTGGTGTAGGAGGTGCTTCTTCATTTGTATTACTTTCATTGGTTAAATAAAGAGACTGCCTTGGCCTTTTGATAGGGTATCCCTTAGGTGGGCGGAGTAGACAAAACAAAATGCTTGGGAGAAGAAAAGTGTGGCAGATGCCATGCTTCTCCGGCCCAAGATAAACACTGGTTAGACTCATACCGGTAAGCCACATCCTCGTGATAAATACAGATTATTAAAAATCGACTGAATCAAGATGTAAGAGTTGGCCAAAAAGAGGCTAGAACTAATGGGCCAGGCAGAGTTTAAGTGAATACAGTTTCTGTGTAATTATTTCGGGTATAAGTTAGCCGGGACCAAAAGCAGGCCAACGGCCGGGAGCTGGGCAGCTGGACACAGCCCGCTCCTCCTCATGCAACACAAACCCCTGTGCTTGCTACTGAAGTATGTTAAGGAAGTATTCACTAAGAAATTAGATACTTGGATCAAAGTCTCATATCTACCCCTGAGTTGCTTTGTGTTATAAATGTGTGATCAGTGCCTTTGACATCAATTTTCTTTATTTGTAAATTGCACAGAATAATCCACGTTTTATGGAATTTTTGTAAGAATGAAATGAAGCATACAGGTAAAGTACATGATACTTTATAGATATTTAACCAGTGTCAATTGATTGAGAGCTAGCTAGATTTTTAAAATATGTATGTTTGAAGAATTGTTTCCATCAACACTTTTCTACAGAGTAGTAGAATATTTTATATTTTTCATTTATTTTTTGAATATTTTGTAGATGCTTACAATGATCACACCCGACCCCTCACTTACCCCCTCCAACTCCATCAGGACTACCTGCTTCCCAACACATTCCACATCCAGCTTTATGTACTTAGACTTTTAACTCATTGAGTTCAGTTATTACTGTTCATATGTACATGCATGGAACCACCTAAGTTAGCATGGGCAACCTACTGAGAACTACATTCTAAAGTGACTCTCATTTGCTCCTCACTTAGAAGGGGGGCCTTGTATACCATCCCCCATCCTGGAAGGTCTACTGACTTACCTTGAGACACCGACTTGCAACATTCACCCCAGCCACTGGTTCTTAGAAACTTCTATGATGCTCTCTGAAACCGGAGGTGGTAAATGTCCATTTACCGCTGAGAACTCAATGGTCACTTATTCTCTGTATGTTGACTAGTTGTGAGTTTCTTCGTTAATTGTCATCCACTGCAAAAAGACATTTTTCCAATGGAGAGCTGAGAACTCTATAAACCTGTGGGTATAATGATAGATAGAAATTTCCAAGGCAGTTTGATACTATGTCCACTTAGAAAAATATAATATTAGGGTCTCCTGTAGCCCTACAGCTTTTCCAGTAGAGGGTAGGATTTTGTTTAGCATTTTAATTTTCTTCAAGTGAAGATGAGTTCTTAATTTTTATAAATATGAAAAGACTAGGATAAATACCATTATGACCCAATACTAGTGCATATGCCATGAATAAATGAACCTAAAATATATGAAGTTTTTTGTGGGAAGTTAATGATTTGCAATAATGACTTTTATTTATTGATGAGAAAGAATAAAACTGTAAAAGCTTCTTATTCACAGCCCATGGGGTAAAAGTACCAAATTAGACTTGGAAAGCAGGGTTTGGATCTCAGGACTTTTCTAGGGTGCACCCTCTGAAATCAGCTTATTCTTGGCCACATTACCTCACAGATGGCTCTTTTCAGCTTTTTCTTTTCACTGGAAATATTTCAAGGATTTGTTATATGTTGTAGAATGGTTAGATGTGGGGAAAGAGCCAACGTTCCATTGCTGCCATCAGGCATTTTGGAAGACTTGCTGATCTGTAGGAAGAGCATAGCTGCTACCAACAATGTGCAGTATCAAATAGGCAGCCAGGGGAGAGGAATAAGAGAAAAGATTTCCTAGAGATAGGAATTGGGAGGTCCCATAGGTCACTTTCTTCTGTGTGCTGTATATTGAATGAACAGGATATTTGTGAGTAAATTAGAGGGGTTGGGTTCTGGTCAGCACCTCTGTATGTGTTCTGGAACAAGTTGTGCCTCACTTTCTTCATCTATAGAATTAAAGTGGATGGGCAGTGGGGATTGAGGGGAGAATCTTGCAACAATCTTTAAGTCTGATCTAAGAAGAAAAGAAGATGCTTCAAGACATTTGAATAATGCTGTGACACTCTGAAACTGTTAATAAATTTAATCTTGAATCAGAGGACAGAGTCAATGACTAGCTGACCAGAATTAGTCATAGAGATGGTGGGGGAACCAGGATACAATAAAGAGACATGGGAAGGAGCAGGGATGACCTTGGAAAGATTCATGGGCTCTTTTGATTTGGGAAGGGTGGAAAAAGAGCGTCAGCTGGTCGTTCCTTTGCCACTTTCTTGGTCTATCAGGTTTTTACATGAATATATGACTCGTGAGATTTATTGATAATTGAATATTTTAGATAAGTGATACAAAAAGACAACAGCCTTCAGTGTTCTCTTAAAAAGCAAGTTCTGTTCCACCCAAAATTGCAGAGATTGTGATATATCTGCCCTTCATATTAATAACGGCAGGAACAGTGAGATATCCACCTTGGTTGAGTGTTCAGGAAAGTGTGACCTTAGATAAGCATTCAAATCTAAAACGTTTGAGGGAACTTTTGAGGAGAGGGTAGCAAACTATTCCCTCAATGTCTAGTCAACCATTTTTCTTTAGCTAGTCTCATTGCTCAAACCTGTAAAAGCTCCCCCACAAGACACACACATACACACATGCGTGTGTGTGTGTGCGCGCACACACACACACACACACACACACACACTTACTTACTCCTTGTACTAGTGATTCTTATAAAGATATGTTTGTCCACATACCAATAGTTAAATGGATTAAAAAACCTGCAATGGAAGGGCACATGATGAAAATTTTAACACCATAAATAATATGGATGTGGCTGTGAAAATGAAACTTCATGATTGAAAAAAATCATATTAGAGAAATTAGGAACAATGTGAGAAAATTCAAATTATCAGTCCAATAATAAAAATGGGTTAATATATAATTTCTAAAAATCTCTTCTAGCTCAGTCTTTTTTCATTATTTCTTTTAAATGTTGCATTATAATAGATTGTATGATTTCCTTCTCCACTTTTTTCTCCCTCACATATAGCCTTCTTTAGTCTTTTTTAATTGTTGTGATATATATGTGTGTGTGTGATATAGGAGGATATGTATATATAAACATATAAATATACATATATTCCTAAATATATAGTACATCCTGCTCAGCCTGAAGAATGTTACTTGTATGTAAGTTTTCAGGGCTGAACATTTGATAGTAGATAAATAATTGGGATCCTCTTCTCTGGTGAAAACTGTTTCCCCAGCACTCAGTATTCTTTAGTTGCCTGTGGTTCTTTGTGCAGGTTGAGGCCTCTTGGGCTCCTTCAGTCCATTTTGTCACATTCATTGGTGCCATTGTTTCTCAACTCATATTTAAGTAGTCATATTGGCTAGACTTTATGGGTGTAACTTCCAGCATTCCTAGGAGACCCAATCTCACAGCAAATTCCCTGATCCTCTGCCTTGCACAATCACTCTTCCTCCATTTTTGAAAAGATCCAAACAGTTCAGACATTTTCAATGAAAATTCTTGGGAAAAAATCTCCCCTACAATTTACTCTTTTCTCCCCTTCTATCCAGTCTTTCTTCCTTCACTAACTTCCTCTGTCTTCCTTTTCCATCTTCTTCCAGACTTTACAAATAAAACTTCCATTCCTTTTCCATTCACCTACTGTCTCAATCTTCCTGTATTTGACATGCAAGTTACCCACGATGAAAGGAGTGATTGTTGCCTAGGCTATATGCTAGTTACTTTATGAAATTTCTAATCTTCATGAGTCATTTGAGGTAGGCTTTTGCCTTCCTCATTTACAAGAAAAGAAATTCAATCTCCTGAAGTTTAAGAAAAACATACCTGAATAAAATGCTTTCCAGCTATATACCTGACAGAAGATTAATATCCAGAATCTAAAAAGAACTAAAATACTAAGTATCAAGTATTTTTTGACAACACAGTCAAAAAGGAGGGTCTATGGAATAAAACATAAGGTTCCCAGGGAAAAATCCAAATAGCTCATAAATGTGACAGGTTTTGGGCCAGTGAGATGGCTCAGTGGGTAAAGGCATTTGCCACCAACTATAGCAACCTTGGCTGGTTCCCTGGAACCCACATGGTGGAAGGAAAAAGCTCAACAGCTAACTCTCACAGGTTGTCTTCTCAACTCCATACATAGGCCATGGTAGATGCATGCGCACACACACACACACGCACACACACACACACACACACACACACACACACACACACGCACGCACACACAGACAGAGAGAGAGAGAGAGAGAGACACACACACAGAGAAATATATATAGAGAGAAAATGTATAGTATTCAACAGTCTTAGCTATTAGAAAAATACAAAGTAAAACTATTTTTAGATTCCATTTTATTCCAGTAAGAATGGCTATTACCAAGAGAATAGATGACAACAAATGTTGACTAGGAAAGAGGATCCCTGTTGCTAACTGTCACTATGGAGATGAGTGTTAAGGTTTCTCAAAAAAACATCCCTAAAACTAGAGCTACCATATGCCCAGCCACAATAATTCTGGGTATACCCAAAGGACTCTATGTTCTCCCACAAAGATATCTGAATTTCTACATTTGTTGCTTCTGTATTTGTAATAGCTAGAAAATAAAAAGCATCCTAGATATTCATCAACTGATAAATGGGTAATGATGAACACTACCCTATTTGGTTGGATAAAAGTTGAAAACATTTTTTTTTAAAAAATCCCAGTTTTAGGGATAGGAAACTTTGATAGGAACTGTTGGTGAGGTAGGCTACTGAGACCCCAATGCAAGCTATTGCCATCACTCTTGATTTCCTCCCAGAGGTGGATGGTAAGACCTTATTGCTGAAGACAGCTCACAGACAGGCTAAAGAGCACAACTCAGTCAAACTGGAACTAGACTGCAAGATTCTGTCTTGCTTTCACAGATGCTATTCAGACTGTTGGGAGAGAAAATGTATTAATAGTCTTACTCAGTGTGGATCCTGCATATTACATGACTGAACTACCCGCCAAGATGTTTGCATTGTTTAATAATGGTATGAGTGTTATAGGAATCACCAGTGGCTTTCTGATTGCATTTAAGGTCAAATCCATAGGGGTGAATTCATGCCTGGCACTCTATACTTGGTTAAAACCCCATGACTGTGGAAGCCATAGACATGGGGAGTAACTAGTACTGTTGTTTTGCTAAACGGACACATTTTGGCTATCAAACGGCCTTCTAAATATTTTATAAACAATAGAAAAGTGATGTTCTCAGCTTTAATCAAAGAAGCTTCATTTTCCAACAGATGGATGTTAATGCATAATCTCAGAATTGCTTAAAGTGCTGAGAATAATTGACTGTTGAGTGTGCAGCTCTAAACAAGATATCTATGTCACCCCCATGAGGATCAGAGAACATCCCAGAAGAGGAGGTAGAAAGACTGTAAGAGTCAGGAGATGGGGAGAGGGCTTGGAGAATTGACTTCTGAATGTGACATGGCTGTTGCATACATGAACTCACAGCCAAAAACTGCTACCTTCATAGAACTTGCATGATATAGGGCCTATCAATATTCTGTCATGGATAGGAGTTTTGGGATTCATGAGCCCCACCCTTTCCCAAGGAGCTATTAACAGTTAGTGGTTGTTGGGAGGATAGTTTGTTCAGGGATGTAGATGTAGACAATGGCAATGTGACCATGTTCAAATAAATAAGCCCCTACCCATTGTTATGCAAATAATCCTAATTGAGCTCAGGACACCACACACACACACACACACACACACACACACACACACACACACCACAACCACCACCATCACCACCACCACCACCACCACCACCAGGAAAATAGAAGGGGACCAATTTGGAAGAAAAAGAAGGTGAGAGTGGACAAGAGAAGGCAAGGGGTGTCTATGATGAAAATACACTGTGTATGAAAATACTTATGTATAAAATTGACAAAATACATTTGTATGAAGTGATCAAAAATAAATAAAATATTTTTAGATAAAATTAAACATTCCACAGATCACAGAGCAGTGGCAGTGTTAAGGTTTAAGTTATAATTATTCAGTCTTCATAGTTAGCCTTTCTAATTCCAGGCCCAACTCACACATTCCCCAAAACGTTCATTAGGCACAGACACCCACCGGGTTTTCAAATCAAGCCATGGTATTTAATATTATCTTGTAGGAGACTTATTTGATTTCATATTTTTCTATTCCAATTCCTGTTTGAGAAAGGGCTATGGTGAATTGCACTCTCTGTACCCAGTGGCCAGTTCTGTGATATGCACACAGTAGGAATTTAACAAATATTTATTGATGAGTGGACATCAGATTAATTTTCTGTTAAAAAAAAACCTGTGATTGAGTATTAAATATGTTTCTATCTGTGGAAGAAAACTGTAGCTAAGGTAATTTGTGAGCTGAAGCCATTGTTACTTCTGTTGCTAAGGGAAATCAGTTACCCTGGGATACTAATTAACTGCAGCTTTTGTGAAAATTAAGCCAGCAGCCCCCAGTGGCTTCAGAGAGCTGATAGGAGGAGAGAATCTAGGTGTCAAGTAAGAAAGGATATTCTCTGATTTGAGGCAAAGTGACAAAGGGAGGGGGTAGCTTGTACACATTCAGCATCATCACACCTCTTCCTTAGTAGGCAAAGAAGTTGTTCCCAATATGTAGCACAAACAGTAGAGGGAAGAGGAATACACTGCCTGTAGCTGAGACCCACACTTCCATTTTGCTAGCCATTGAGGGGTAAGTATCCAGGGGAAGGAGGTTGACGTCCAAGAAATACCAGAGCCGATGAAACATATCTGTCAAAAAGGACTTTTGACTGTTAAGATTCTGCTTGGCCTGATAGAGCAGAACTTAGGAAGGCAGAGAAGACAGAACTGAATGCTGGGAAGAAGGGCAGAGTGGCATAAGCCATGGATCTCCTGCCTGAGATGGATGCTGGTTAGAATTTTGCCAGTAAGCCACAGTCATGTGGCAATACACAGATTTAATAGAAATGGGTTAAATTAAGATGTAAGAATTAGCCAATAAGAAGTTAGAGCTAATGGGCCAGGCAGTGTTTAAAAAAAAAAAAGATTCTGGTTGAGCTGATAAGGAGAAAGAAAGAGAACAATACAGAATAGTAACAGACTCTACCTTGGGTGCCTATTGTGTTTAGAAGAATTATCTACTCTGTCTTCTAAATTGGAGTTCAGAGTTTTAATGAAGAAAGTCTTAAGGGTATACAGCAACAAGTCCAGAGCTCACAGACATTGGGCGTGGACTCAAGTTGCGCTAGCAGACTGGTGCCACCTAGTGATTGCCTACCTAAATTGCAACTTGTTTTCCCAAGAAAACGAAAATGTGGCCTTTACAAGCAGCCACTGCAGTACTTAAGTCACGAAATTAATCAACAGCTGAGGCCTGGCTTCGTGAGAAGCCCTGGGGTAAAGAGAGTGACGTGTGACTGGGGAAGAGGGAGTGAGTGCTCTGTGTATTGGCCAAGTGAGATGATAATAAAACTTCCAATTACCCGCAGGAGGTATGAGCACCAGGCCTCCAAGAACCATATAAAATGATATTTAGAGGCTGTGGTGGGTAGGATTAACCCTCATCCTTCTGGCTCAAACTGTTCAATGATCAACATTTAGGGGGAAAAAAGCCTTGCAACCTCCCTTCTTCATGAGAAAACATCGATGAGGAGGAAAGGATGGCGATCACAAGGTGAATTAAGACCCAATTAGGAATTAGGATGAGCGCACAAGGAAATCTAGAGGCACCACACCACCTTCTTTTTTTTTAATAAAATGATTCTATTAAGTGACTGTCAAAGTTCACTAGACAAAAATGAGTTATTCTTAGCTCCTAACCAAGGGATCAAGAGCATAAAAGCAAGTATAGTACCAAAGACAGTGCTTGCTGTTTCCTGGAAGGTGTTTCTGCCGAGGGAACTAGTTAAGTATACTCTCTATGCTAGAGATCTTGACAGAAAATTCTGAACCCCAAATCTATGATTCAGAGTTGACGTTAATAGGGTGTCCAGTGTCTATGCCAGCTCCACCCAGTTTGTGCTTTACAGGTATAAGCTATGAGCACTGACACCCATATTTGGGAATTTAAATCTTGAAAGCACTTTCTTAAACTGACAGCTTCTTTGATCTATCTTAAATGCTGGAATTTCACTTGGTGCACTGATGTCTACACAGTTAGTATCTCCCACTTTCACATCACTCAACCTTTGGCCCACAGATTCCTAGTCCTGCCCAGACTCCACATCCAACTCCTTGTGCGACAGCCAATGAGAACCTGTGGGCCTCCTGCAGTTACTAGGTGTTTTGTCAATACACTGAGCATCTGGTTAGTACACAGATTGCAAAGTGGGCTTCCTGGGTTCTTCTAGATTATGATAGCAGTAAATAAAGGGCTGAGACAAGGGAGTCCGCATCTTAACAAAACAACTTCTGTTTTTCTCTGATTTAGAGGGTCAATAGGAAAGACTGGACTGGACTTGTCCCTGCATTTCCAGTTCCACTTCTATTAAAAACTTACTAGTGTTAGCAACCTTTAGTAACTTTCGACTCCTTTTGATTTTACATGGAATAAAATCAAGGTTCGTGGCTATTTAAATTACTCTCAGATTTGATCCCTACAAACTGTTATCTAGTAGAGGACTTACTTTTAAAAGACCTCAATTAATTTGTATTGGACACCTATCTGGCCACGTCTCACCATTCTCCCACAACACAGATCTCAGGACCCCACTAGGAGCTATTTGAACTCTCATCACTACCTAAGAAACCTGGGTAGCTGGAAATGCCTTTTGCATCACCCTGATCTCAAGTCTTCCCATGTTGCATCCTGAACCCACAACGGAGGATTAGAAACATTTAAACAAGAAGTGTTCGAAACATTTGCAGAGTTCTTTGCTGAAAAAGCATATTGCTTTGCAAGGGTTACTGTCTCTTTGTGAAAACACTTTTGGAGAAATTCTTTGGCTAAAGCAGTTTGTAGCTATTCCCCTAGGTGTGTGCCTTCTATTAAGGCGATGATCTCAGAATCCTTGCTACCAAAGCCCAAGCAAAATGTGAAATCCCTTCTAGCATCCCTGGACAGGCAGATATATTGGTGGTCAGCTGTAGAGGGCGGCTGGGAAACTAAAATCAATCTGCTTTAGCTCCTGCGCTTTAGCAGCATTTTCTTAAATTGCCCTTCTCTGTTGCTAGCTGCTTTAAGGTGCCTTCTGTTCAAAGAAAATTTATGCATGTAAACCTCAAGGAACAGCTACCTAGAACAGACCCCTGGAATGACAAGCTATTTCAAAGATGCAAACAGAAAGGGGAAAGTTTGTGGAAGGAAAGAATTATCCCCTTTACCTTGTAAAGGTCACCAGGCAGGACCTTCACTTAAACTTGTATTAATTAAATAATGACTCATTCATTAGGATTGAATTGAAATCCCTTCAGAGACAGAAAGGGCTCCTGGGAAGGAAATCGACTTGGTTACTGTCATGTTTCATGGCTTCAGGGTCCCTGCTGAAATAGCAAGGAATGGAGAAGTCGCTAAAGGATGCTTCCATGGCAGCAAATGAAACAAATGGCATGAAAGAGGTGGAGGAAAGTGGTTTGAGCCTACAGAAAAACAGGGAGTATCTTTAGATAACAAAATTTGGTAAAATCTCTATGGCTCTACAGAGCTTCGGATCTGCAGCTCAGGGCAAAAGAAGCCATTGAGGGCCAAAAATACCAGCCTCGTCCCAGATTCTGAAGTATGATACACAGGGTGGTACTCACATGGCATTAACTAGCACAGAGATTTAAGATGTACAGATGGTAAGGTTAACTTATACACCAGACAGAATGAGAAAGAATAGTAAGTTGGAAATTGTGGAACCTACGTAGACTTTCCAGACAAAGGATTTAGTTGTCCCAGCTGTGGAAATTGCAAAAAGTCTGGGGATCAAATTGGGAGGACCAAATCCAAACTGTTTCTTTGGTAAATTCTACCATATTTGCAATATTTTTAATGGAACTTTTAAATTTTACCAAAATTTTGAATATAGTACAAGAGATTACCACATATCCCACAAAAGGTATTTCCCATAGCATATTAGTATGAAATAGTTGCTTAATAAAAGTCACTATAGTGACACGTTGTTGCTCACCAAAGTCCATAAATTAGTTCAAATGTCTGTTCTATGATACTCCAGCCTGAATCCTATATTGCATTCAGTTTTCATGACTTCTTGGACTTCTCTTGACCAAGATGGATTCTCGGATTTTGTTGTGTTTGATGTCCTTAATGGTTTCAAGAAGAATAGATTGGGTGTTATGTAGAATATTCATGAATGAAACCAATGGAAGACCATTCATAAGGCACCATGGAAACGGAGACTGTTCATTTGTTTCCCGGCTGCTCTGACCCAAAAAATCACACAGAAACATATTAATTACAACACTGATTGGCCAATGGCTTAGGTGTATTTCTAGCTAGCTCTTATATCTTAAACTAACCCATTTCTTTTTAATCTATGTATTGCTGTGAAGCTGTGGCTTACCAGTAAGTTTCCAGCCTGGTATCTTTCTGTTTTGGCAGCTGCGTGGTGTCTCCCTAACTCTACCTACTCTCTCTATATATCCTTCCTTGTTTGGATTTCCCACTTGACTTTGGTCTGATAAGCCATTGGCTAAAACAGCTTTATTCAGTAACAAACAAAAGCAACACATATGCAGAAGGACATCCCACATCAGTGCCATTTGTATCACATCCTAGAAACTGTATGTGCTATCAGGACTCATCATAGATGTTAACCTTGATTACCTGGCTGAGCTCATTCTTGTCCAGTTTTTTAACTCTAAGTTTCCACCCCAACACTTTCCATATTATACATTTCTATAGGGGGTTGTTATGTATAGCCTCTACTTATTGAATGAGGAATATCTGCAGGCTAAAATATCTTCATAAATTATTTGGAATTCTTGAAAGATTGGTCTTTCCCTCACTTTTCAGTTTAGTTGACAATTCCAATATGGCACTTATATCAGAAAGAACTCACAGAAATTTATTTTTAAATGGATTTTATTTCAATATTACTTAATTTTGTTGCCAATATCCCAGCTTTGGGACTACATAAAACTAGAAGGCTTTTACTCAGCAAAAGAATTAATCAACAAAGTAAAATGGCAGGCCACACAGTGGAAGAGAATGCTTGCAAATCATATATAGATATACATATATGTGTGTATACATATATATAAAATAAAGGTTCCTATTCAAGTTATATTTGAAGCCACAAGGAGAAATAAATAGCAAAAACGTAAAAAACCTGATTTTAAAATGCTCAAAATTGGAGTAAACATTTCTTAAAGCAAAGCAATCAAGTCACAAATAGGTAAATGAAAATGCCCACCATTAAAACTTATTAGGAAAATTTAAATGCAATCCATAATGAGATATTTTCAAACCTACAAAATATGGCAAGTATTGGCAAGAATGTAAGGGAAAGCAAAGCTATGTATCCACTGTTGGCAATGGGAGTATTAATGAGTACAGACATTATGGAAAACAGAATCTGTGCTACCCAAAAGTCTAAAAATGAAATTATGTACAAGATGCAATCTCACGGCAAGCTTCCTGTTCCTTTCAATCTTTCAGCAATCTTCCAACTCCCACTTGGCCTATGATTTTGAACTTTAGCAGAGGGACTTGTATCATAGATGGAGACTGAGCACCACATGATCTCTTCTCTGCAATTTCATAGGCTGTGGTTTTCTGCAATAGTTTCTGTCTATTGCAAGGAGACATTTCTCTCCTGAGGACTGAGAGCTACACTTATCTGTGTGTATAAGGACTAATATTTGCAATGCAACTAAGAATTTCGCTGGTTTACTGAAGTTGTGGTTGGGATTCTTCTCTAAGATCCATGACTTCACTAGCCCTGCACACCTGTCCAGGACCAGGCATGACTTCCTTCTTGTTGAGGAGGCTGTGAGTCCAATTAGGAAGTTGTTGGTTACTGCCAAAGTATACATGACACACTTGAAAAGGGATAGGATGGAAACAAGGGACATGCTAACACAGAAGGGGGACAATTCTTGGTCTCCAACACTAGAAAAAAAATTTCAGGCAACCAAGCTCCCATATTCAGAAACTGCACATAGGGTGAGGGACCTTGGCCCACTCAGTCCTAAATTGGATATCTCAATTAAATTCCTCCCCTCAGAGCTCAGGAAACCCTACAGAAGAGGAGGCAGAAAGAGTATAAGAGCCAGAGGCGATGGAGGAAACCAAGAAAACAGGGCCCTCTAAATCAGGAATAGCAAAACTCATATGAACTCGTAGAGATTGAATTAGTAAACACAATTCAATAATGTTCTTTTACATTTAACAGAGTGTTTAACAAAGTCTGTTCATACTAAGGCATATATAAGAACTTCATTACTTTTCAGCTGATTAGTATTCTATTTTAACATACACCTTATTTTGTTTATCCACTCACGTACTGAGGGATACTTAGGTTATTTTCATCTTTTCACTATTGTAGCTAATGCTACTATGAATATTGACATAGAAGTTTTTGTTTAAGTTCAAGTTTCTAATTCTTTTGGATGTATCGGCATATGAATGCAGTTTTGGGGGGTTTAATTGCCAATTCTATGTTTAACTTTAGGAGGAAAAGCCAAACCATTATCTACAACAGCCTCACTATTTTACATTCCAACCAACTTACAGTGGTTCAGAGGTCCAAGTTTCTCTATATTCTTACCAATGCCTGCTATTTTCTCAGTTTTTTAAAAATACAGTCTTAGTAAATGTGAAATACTATCTCATTGTCATTTTGATTTGCATTTCCCTATTTATTTATGATGTTAAACATATTTCCATTTGCCTTTTGGCCCCTTGGGTAGTTTCTCTAAATAAATACCCATTGAAGCCCTTGGTTCATTAAATTCTCTCTCTATATATATATATATATATATATATATATGCACATAAATGTCTATATATTCATATATATGATTCATAAATATATAATTTCCTTCTGGAAATTTTTAATTTTTATTTATTTTTTAAGTATTTTTTGAAAGAAAACTCTCTTTTAATTTTACATACAAATCCCAGTTGCCACTCCCTCCCCTCCTACCATTCCCTCCACATATCCCTCATCCCACCCACCCCCATCCACTCCTCAGAGACTGTAAAGCACATTGCTTTGGGGAAGGTACAGGGCTCTTTCTACTATATCTAGGCCGAGCAAGGTATCCATCCAAAGAGAATAGGTTCCAAGAAAGCCAGTACAAGCAGTAGGGATAAATCCTGGTGCCACTTCCAGTGGCCCCTCAGTCTGCCCAACCATACAACTGTCATCCACATTCAGAGGGACTAGTTTGGACCTATGCCGGTACCTTCCCTATCTGGCTGGAGTTGGTGAATTCCCATTAGCTCAGGTAAACTGTTTCAGTGGGCGTCCCAGACATCATGATCTTGACCTCTTTGCTCATATTCTCACTCCACCCACTCTTCAGCTGGACTTTGGGAGCTCAGCCCAATACTCTGCTGCAAGTCTCTGTCTGTTTCCATCAGTTGCTGGATGAAGGTTCTATGATTTCTAAAGGCCAAAAGACACTTAAGGAAATGTTCAACATCCTTAGCAATCAGGGAAATGCAAACCAAAACAACACTGAGATATAATCTTACACCAGTCAGAATGACTAAGATCAAAAACACTAAATGATAGCTTATGCTGGAGAGGATGTGGAATAAGGGGAACACTCCTCCATTGCTGGTGGGAATGAAAGCTTGTACAACCACTCTGGAAATAAGTATGGCAGTTTCTCAGAAAATTGGGAATCAACCTACCTCAGGACCCAGCAATACCATTCTTGGGCATATACCCAAAAAATGCTCAATCATACTACAAGAACATTTGTTCAACTATGTTCATAGCAACATTATTTATAATAACAAGAATATGGGAATAACCTAGATGCCCCTCAACTGCAGAAGGGATAAAGAAAATGTGGCATTTTACATATTGGAGTACTACTCAGTGGTAAAAAACAATGACATCTTGAAATTTTCATGCAAATTGATGGAACTAGAAAAAACCATCCTGAGTGAGGTAACCCAGACCCAGAAAGATTAACATGGTATGTACTCACTCACAAGTGGATACTAGCTGTAACACAAAAGATATTGAGCCTGTAGTTTATGATCCTAGAGAAGCTAAGTAAAAACATGAGTCCTAAGAAAAACATATATAGATCCACTTGGAAAGGGGGAATAGACAAGATCTCCTGACAAAATTTGGAGCCTGAGGGTGGGGGGAAAGGGAGGGTGGAAGGAGAAGAGGAGAGGAGAAGGGGAGGGAGGAGGAGAACTTGAGGAAATGGGATAGTCAAGATGGAGGAAGTACAGAGATGAGAGCAAGGAAAGAGATATTTTGATTGAGGGAGCCATTATGGGGCTAGCAAGAAACCTGGCACTAGAGAAATTTCCAGGAATCCAGGATGACCACAGCTAAGACCCTAAGCAATAGAGGAGAGGGTGCCTGAACTGGCCTTGCCCTAGAGTCAGACTGATGAATATCTTAAATATCACCATAATTTTTATTTTTTAACTTTAGATGGTAACTTCATTTTGAGTAAATATTTGGGAAAAGAACACAGCCTCATTCTTTTGAGAGCAGATGTACTACTTTTTGCAACACTAGTTGTTCAAGGCAATTGTTCTTTAATCATTGAACAATCTTAGAATCTTGCCAAAAATTAATTTATGAGAGGTAAGGATATTTTTCTGTGATTGCCATTCTTCACTTTTGGCCTTTGTGTTTGCCTTCATGGCAATACCACTTTTATTTTTAGTAATATGGATGTATAGTTGGTTTAAAATCAGTAGTATTAGTATTCCAACTTAATTTTTTTGAACATCATTTTAACTATCTGGATGTTCTTCCAAGAAATTTTAATATTAATTTTAAATTCAACACCTCAATTTTCCCAAAAATGTCTACCAGTATTTCATTAAAGATGTATATTATTTTAGAAAGCTTTATTATCTCAATACTATGAAGTTTTCTGCTCTTTAAACACAGAGTGTCTTTCATTTTTGAAGTCTGTTTTAGTTTCTACCAGCAGTGTTTTAGGTTTCAGTCCATTTAAGTCTTGTGTTTCTTTAGCAGAAATTTGCTTCTCCTCTATGATTTTTTTCTTTTTTGGTTTTTCTAGACAGGATTTCTCTGAAGCTTTTGGGCCTGTCCTGGAACTAACTCTTGTAAACCAGGCTGGACTCAAACTCACCGAGATCTTCCTGCCTTTGCCTTCCAAATGTTAAGATTAAAGGCATGTGCCACCACCTTCCAGCTTCCACTATGATTTTTAAGCATTTAGTCAAATATTATTTTTTCAAATATTATTATACATGGGAAATAGCATGCATTTTGAAGTTCTTTGTTTAAAAAAATTATTGGTTCTTTGAGAAGTTTGCAATATGTTTTGGCTATAATTACCCCCTCTCAATTCCTTTAAAATTTGCATACCAAAATGTCTGTAGTCTTTAAAAAAACCTCGTTGTGTTAGTCAGTGTTTCTATTGCTATGAAGGCACTCAATGACCATGACAACTCTTTCCTTAAAATTTTTAAAAATTTATTTATTTTAAATTCCCACTTTAGTTTTTCCTCCTTCGTTTCCTTCCAGTCCTATCTCCCACCTCCCCTCTGCCCAGCCCAATACTCTCCTCCTCCATTTCTGTTCATAAAAGATCAGGCCTCCCATAAATATCAACAAAACATGACATATCACATTACAGGAAGACTAACTATCTCTCCTTGTATTAAGGCTGGGCAAGGCAACACAATATGAGGAATAGGGTCCCAAAAGCAGGCAAAAGAGTTAAAGACAGGTCTTGATCACTCTGTTAGGAGCCCTACAAGAAGACTAAGCTATACAATTGCCACATATATGCATAGGGCCTAGGTCAATCCCACGTAGGCTCTCTGGTTGTCAGTTCAGTCTCTATGAACTACTATGAGTCCAGGTTAGTTGATTCTGTGGGTTTTCTTATGATGTCCTTAACCCTTCTGGTTCCTACAATTTTCCCTCCCTCTCTTCAGCAGGATTTCCTGAGCTAGGCCTAATGGTTGACTGATCACCATGACAGCTCTTAATAAAGAACACATTTATTTGGGAATGGTTTCCAGTTTCAGAGGTTTACTCCAATAATGTCATGACAGGAAGCACAGTGGCACACATGTGCAGTTTTCCATCTCTCAGCAGGCAATGGACCACTGGACCTGGCTTGAGCTTCGGGAACCTCAAAGCACACCCACAATGACACACATCCTCCAATGAAGCCACTCGTTTTAATCCTTTCAAATAATACCACTCCCTTTGATCCTATGGTACCATATTCATTCAAGCTACCACACCCATCAAGTCCAATGTAGTCCATATATTATTGGATATGTAACTTCCCAATGGAGTGTGGTTGATTTCTTGAAGAAAACAGAGTCTTTCATCCAGAAGCCATAAATTGTCAATACCTTTTGAGGCAGGGGTGGGACTTTGTGTCTACCTCTTGTCTTCATGCTTAGATTTTTGTCAAGCTTGAGCTTGTACATGCTGCAACAGCTGCTGTGAGTTCATATGTCCAGGCACTCTGTTATGTTCAGAAGACACTGTTTCCCTGGAGTCATTCTCCTCTGTCTTTCAGACACATTTTACTCTTCTTCTTGAATGACCCCTGACTCTTTGTAGGAATGGTAAAATATAGATGTTCCATTTAGGACCAAGAATTCTTCAGTATCACATTCTCTGTACCTTGGCCATTTTGGGATCTCTGTGCTGATATCTAACTACTGTAAAAAGAAGCTTCCCTGGTGAGGGCTGAAAGATGCACTGATCTATTGTTATAGTGATGAAACATTAGGAATGATTTAATACTATGTTTATTTAGCAGAATAATAGCAGTGGGTTCTTCCCTGTGACCTATGACTTGTCTAGTCACAAGTTCTTGATCTCATAATGGTGCCAGGGATGTATTTCTTTTTGTCACATGGGAAATAAATCCACTAAGAAATTATTAGCTACTCTTATAACATTCATGCCACTATTGCACCTGGTGGCATGTCTTGCTAGGTCAGTTATTATTGTACCTTTAATGATTCATGACTAGGTATGATTAATGATTGTTTTTCTCCTGCAATGGTATCATTTGAAATTCTAATATCAGTTTTAATGCTTACCTTACTAAATAATTAAGGAAAGACTTCTTAGACCAAAATGGTTAAGAAAAGACATGTCTGTTCTACGTTTTATATAAGTTTCATTATTTTAATTTTAAAAATTCAAAAGATGTAGTGTTCGAATTTGATACATGTACACAAAGTGTAGTAATAAAATTAGCATAGGTAAAGTCCTCCATCTTTAAACATTTTTGTTTGCTTTGGATATAGAGAAATTTCTAAAAATTTGTAATATCATGAAAATATACCATTTCCATTAATTTGATTTAAATAGTTATGTTTTAGACCTTTTATGTATTGATGGATTCCAAGGTCTTAAGTCTCTAGTTCTACTAGAATTTAAAAGAACAAAGCACTTTAATGATATTTAATATGTTCCAGAACAAAGAGAAAGAAAATATACCAAATAACAAAACTGAGAAACTATAGTCAAATCTTAATTATTAATGTCAATGAAAACTATTAAATTAAATGTTAACAAATAGAGGCCATAGCCTCTTTAGAAGACAAAAATAAAACAATTTGATGAGTTTTATACTGAAAATTATTAAAGGATTAAATGTTGAAAACATACTAATATAATAAATACACAATCTTATCAAATAAAATATGAAAATAATTTCTTTAAATGACAACATTAATTTTATAAAAATTCAATAGCTATGAATAATCAAAGCAGATCATCACTAAGAAAAAGTAAATTGGGAATTTTAGACATCTCTGTTATTCTGCTTACTGGTAAGTGTGTTAATGTCAAGAATAAAGCAAGCAGGTCTACAAACACCTCTGAATTTTTGGGTACATTCTAGTATAAATAGAAAAATCTAAGAAAATGAGATATCAATATTGGGAAAGCTCAAATGTTTCATTATTCATGAACATGATTACATACCTTAAGATAATATTTTAAAAAATGAGTGTAAATTATTGAAAACCAGTTAACAAAGTCACTTTCCTCTACACTCCATTCTTTTGGATGTGGTAGTATAACAAAGTTTGAAGGTATCAAGAATAAGAAAACAGCAATAGAACTTTAAGCTGGAGAGTTCATCAGCATAGTCCAGAGGTTTATATGCCAGGATGCAGACTATATCAATAAAATATCAACAGTAATAAGAGTTGGGTTTTCCACTAGCAAAGCAATTATTGACAAATATAGAAAGCAAGAAATACTATAATATCCCTGAGATTCTGGGTCTGAACTGGAAATGTTGATATGTGATCAAGAGGTTGGTGGAGTAGAAAGAGACAGATGGACATGAAGTCAGTCACAGATGAACAGACAGACAGACAGACACAGACACACACACATAAACACAGAGAAAGAGAGACAGATGCAGAGAAACAGAGAAATATTTCAGAATGAATATGCTGTGTACACACTACATATTTGCATAATTATTTCTTTTTTCTCTGCTGAAGGGCAATGAGTTCATGGATCTCACACTCTTCTCAAGGGACTCTTTAAAATACTGATACTATGATTAGAACAGGAAAAACACAAGATGTTTCTGAAATTTCTTACTGTGTTGAAAATTAAGAAGGTGACCAAAGAAAGGTTTGTTTCAAAGAACATTGGAGCACATCTTAAATAATATAGTATCCCATTTATGGAGTCCATTCTGAAAACTTTCAAATATTTTTAAATGGCAGTGGAGTTAAACCTCTTTCCCACAATGGAAGGAAAAAACTTTAGAAGGAATGATGTAAACAAACAAACAAAAATCGCCACTTAAGAATTACCATTGTAGTGACTGATTTAGAAAGAATCAAGAGTTAATGTCAAGGACGGTAAGAGGGTGTTTGATTAAAGAACATTATAGGATAGTCTTAGAATCTCCCCTTACACAATAGCTAAGCATTACAAAAGGGAAAAAATGTGACCCTATGTTGTTGGGAAAAAAGCTTGCAGGCACCTTTACAAGTAATGAAGATTATAATCACCATTATGGGAATAGAGTCGCCATCAAATGTCCATTGACATATTATCTTGATTTCTAGCACAGTGTCATTTCTTTGTATATCCAACCTGGAATGGGAGAAATTAATATGGGCAGGATAAGTTACAAAATAGATCCCACTTAAGAAGCATTCTAAATGAAAGACCAAATATGCTTTAATCAAACAAGATTTTTAAGATGGCTAAGATCAAAAACACTGATGACAGCTTATGCTGGAGATGATGTGGGATGAGGGGAATAATCCTCCATTTCTGGTGAGCATGTAAACTTGTACAGTCATTGTGAAAATCAGTATGGCAATTTCTCAGAAAATTAGGACTCAATCTACCTCAAGACCAAGCAATACCACTTTTGAGAACATACCCAAAAGAGACACAATCACACCACAAGAACATTGCTCAACTACGTTCATAGCAACATTACTCATAATAACCAGAACCTGGAAACAACCTAGATGCCCCTCAACTGAAGAATGGATAAAGAAAGTGTGGGCATTTACACAATGGAGTACTACTCAGTGGTTAAAAGCAACGGCATCTTGAAATTTGCAAGTAAATGGACAGAACTAGAAAAAACACCCTGAGTGAGGTAACTCAGACCCAGGAAGACAAATCTAGCATGTAATCACTCATAAGGGGATAACAGACATAAAGCAAAGGATAACAAACCCACAGTCCCCAACCCCAGAGAAGCTAGAACCCTCTTCCAGAAACAGATGTAAACAGATGCAGAGATCCACAACCAACCACTGGATCAAGCTCCAGTCAAAGAGAGGGAGGAACAATAGAGTCAACAAAAGAGTCTGGACGACAATGAAGAAACCCACACAATCAGCTGATCCAAACTAGTGGGAGATCACTGACTCCAGACTGACAACAGGGGAACCTGCATTGGACTAAACTAGGCACTCTGAATACAAGTGGCAATGGTGTGGTATGGACAGTATATGGGGCCACAGGCAGTGGTGTAGTAAAGAGGGGAACGGAGCATGTCCCACGAGGCAAGCGGGCCTGCTTTTCGTCCCAGCCACCCTTGGCTGTGTCCCACTGCCCGGCTCCCGGTTGCATGGCTAGCTTATACCCAAAATAATTACACAGAAATTGTATTCATTTAATTACTGCCTGGCCCATTATATCTAGCCTCTTCTTGGCCAACTCTCACATCTTAAACTAACCCATTTCTATTAATCTGGGTTTACCATGAGATTGTGACTTACTGGGAAAGATTCAGCATGTCTGACTCTGGTGAGTTCATGGCGGCGGCTCTCTCTGCCTCTGTATCTTCTTCCCAGAATTCTGTTCTGTCTACTCTGCCCACATAAGGGCTGCCCTATCAAAAGGCCAAGGCACTCTCTTTATCCAACCAATGAAACCAACAGAAATACAGAAGGCCCTCCTACACCACAGTGGTACCAGGATCTAACTTTAATGTATAAACTGACTTTGTGGAGCCCATTCTCTATGGAGAGTTACCTTGCTCAGCCTCGGAGTGGTGTGGGGTGCTGTGCTTGGTCCTGCATCTAAGTGATGATGATATTCAGACTTAGCTGAATTCCCAGGGGAAGCTTTAACCTCTTTGAGGAGTAGATGGGGGTGGGGTGGGAAGAATGGCGGAGCATGAGAAGAGGAGGGAGAGGGAACTTAAATTGATCTGTAAAAAATTAATTATTTTTTTAATTTTTTATAATTTCTTTTGCTTTATTATTTCTTTTTTTTTCCATACATTGTTTTGTTTTATTTTTTCCATTCAAGAACATAATTAAAGATAAAAAAAAAATTTTTTCCTTTCTTCCCCTTCTCCCGGTCCCCTCCCACTACCCCCCACCCCTCCTCCCTCCCCCTTCTTCCTTGAAAGAGGGCATGGTGCCCTGCCCTGTTGGAAGTCCAAGGCCCACCCCCAT
>PVIU01022879.1:0-28523 GCA_004026605.1 Ondatra zibethicus | reverse complement strand
GGATGGGGGTGGGCCTTGGACTTCCAACAGGGCAGGGCACCATGCCCTCTTTCAAGGAAGAAGGGGGAGGGAGGAGGGGTGGGGGGGTAGTGGGAGGGGACCGGGAGAAGGGGAAGAAAGGAAAAAAAATTTTATTTCTTTAATTATGTTCTTGAATGGAAAAAATAAAACAAAACAATGTATGGAAAAAAAATAAAATAAAAAAAAATTGAGAAAGGAAAAAAAAAAAGAATCAACTTTTTGTTTCATTTACCTTTCTTATTAAATTCCATTTTATTTGTATATGTCTCATTCTTTATTATATCTTTCTGTGTCCTAATTGTGAATTTGACCTTTTCTAATTTAAGACCTTGAAGTGAACAATTAGGTCACTGGCTTTATTAGTTATATTTTTAAATGTAGACATCTATAGCTATAAATGTCCCTCGGCACTGCTGTCAGTGTATTTCAAAGGTTCTAATAAATTATTCATTTGATCCTAGAATTCTGAAGTATTGCTGATTCTTTCAATGAATCATTAACTACTAATCTCTAACTCTTTCCATGGATCATTATAGAATATATTGTTTAATCTTTCTGTGTTTCTGCTGCTTGAATTTTAATCCATTATGCTCTTATAAGCTACAAGAAAATAGTTCATATTTTCTGCCCTTGTTAAGAGCTTTTTTATGGCCTAAAAGGTCATCAGTGTGGGGTAGTTCCATGAGATGTTGAGAAGAGTCTGCATACTCCAGCTAGTGTATGGAATAATCTACAGATGTTCACTAAGGTCATTTCCCCACCCCCACATTTAGTTATCATACACCTTAACTCTAAAGTTTCTTTGTTGGGTGTGGTAGTTTGAAAGAAAATGGCCCCCAAAGAGAATGGCACTAATGGAAAGTATGGTCTTGTTGGAGAAAGTGTGTCACTGTGAAGGCAAACGTTGAAGGCTCATATATGTTCAAGTCACATCCAGTGACCAGTGAGATGGATCACTTCCTGTTGCTTCCAAATCAAGACATAAAGACTCTCAGATCCAGCACCAGATCCGCCAGCATGCCACTATGTCACACGATGATGATAATGGACTTTACCTCTGAAAACGTAAGCCACCCCAATTAAACGTTTTCCTTTATAAGAGTCACCATGGTTATGGTGTCTCTTCACAGCAATAGAAACCCTAAGGCATTGAGTATAAAATATTAAGCACTTAGTTATTTTGTTTGTGCATGCGCATATGGGTGGCTGTGTGTGTGTGTCATGGCACATGTGTGGAAAGGTCAAAGGACATCTTATATGAGTTTTGTCTTTCTACCATGTGGGGTAGAGGGACCCAAACTCTTGTTATGCTTGGTGGTAGTTCATTGATTTTTTTTTTTTTTGGTTGGGGGAGGGTGTTTCTGGTATTGACAAATGGAGTGTGGAAATCATGTATTTAGACTTACCTGTCCCTTTATGTCCAGTGGCATTAGTTTTGTTAAAACAGGCATACCAATGTTTGATGCACTTAAAACTATTATATTTATTATACTTTGGCGCTGGAGAGATGGCTCATTGGTTAAGAGCACTGACTGCTCTTCCAGAGGACCTGGATTCAATTCCCAGCACCCATGTGGCAGCCTGTTGCTGTCTATAACTCCAGTTCCAGGAGGCGCGACACTCTCACACAGACATACATGCAGGCAAAACACCAAAGCACATAAAATAAAAATAAATAAAAATTTAAAAACCCTATATTTTGAAGGGCCTTTTTACTGTGCTACTATGTAGTGACCTTTATCACTTATTAATTTTGCTTAAGGTTTGTTTTGTCAGATGTGAGCATATACACTTATGTTTGTTTTAGGATTCCATTCGTTTGGAATACTACTTCAGATACTTTCATTTTTAGTCTATGTATGTATTTACCATAGAGCTGAGAGTTTCTTGCAGACAGCAAACCATAAAATAACCATATAAAAACCATAAAAATGTCTTGTTTTATTATCTACAATTATTACCATATTATGTCCTTGAATTGAAGTGTTAGCATTTTGTAAATTGAGTGCTATTATGTGTATTAGTTTCTGTCTGTTACTTTGACCAAATACCTGACAAAAGCCACTTAAAGAATGAAGGGTTTATCCTGGTTCATAGTTTGGGGTACAGCCCAGGAAGGTGGGGCCATCACAGTGGCAGGAGTCTGAAGAGGCAGCTGATCACACTGTATGTGCAATCAGACAGAGATGAATAGTGCTGGTGTTTGCATTCTCCTTTTCCTGTACAATAGGACCCCAGAACATGGAATGGTGCCTCCCTCATTCAGGATGGCTCTTCTCATTTTAATAAACCTAAACCACATAATCCTGCATAGACACTCCCAGAGGCCTGTCTCCTAGGTGATTTTAGATTCTCTCAAATTGACAACCAGTAGTAACTGAAAAATATATACTTTTTTATTCATCTAGAGGTTTACTGATTTGAGTTATTGTTTGACTCTTTCCTAATTGTTTTTCATTCTTGTAACATTTATTATTGCCCTCATGAACTTATGATTGTGTGATTCTTTCCTTCTCTTTTGTGTGCCATCAGTTTAAGCATATTTTGTTATAAGGCTGTTTGAATCAGTGGCCATGACTGTTTTAGTTTACACTTATCATGGAAAGTCTTTATTTCTCCTTTGACTTTAAAGAATAATTTTGTTGGACATCATGGTCTTGTTGGCTGTGGCCATGTTTTTGAGCACAGCATCAATCTGTGCTCTCTTGGCATTTAGTTGTTGCTGAAAGGTGTGATGTTATTTTATACCTAATGGCACACTTCTCTTGCATACTTTATTCTGGTTCTGTTCTTAGGAATTTTAACTGTAAAACAACACAAAGTGGCTATTTTCTGGTCATGTGTATTTGGGGCTCTAAATTATTCCTGTACTTGGATGTTCATTTCTTTCCCTAGATTTGAGAAAACTTCAACAATTTTACTGAATACGTTTTCTGTATTTCAGTATTTTCTTCAATAACCACAGAAAAGGAAACAACAAAAGTAATACATAATAAACTATGAAGTTCATTAACAATGGTAAAAGTAATAATAACAAAAGAATCAAATAAACGTGGTGTACAAAAACGAGGGAAGTAAGGGAGGAGAAAAAAGAAAAAATATAAAAAGAATATGATAAAGGGGAAAAGAGCAAGAGATGAAATTGTGATAACAAAATAAGGAAAAGTTACATAAAATTAAGCAAAAGTAAGAAGACACATCAAAATAGAATTATCAAACTTCAAAATATAGAGTAGAAATAACACTGAGAATAACAGTAAAAAGAAAAAAAGGAGGGCTGGAGAGATGGCTCAGAGGTTAAGAGCACTGACTGCTCTTCCAAAGGACCTGGGTTCAATTCCCAGCTCACAACTATCTGTAATTCCATTTCTAGGGGATCTGACAGACAAATGTTCAGACAAAACACTAATGAACATTAAATAAATAAATCTTTAAGAAAAAAATATTTAAAATTACATTTGGGGGCCGGGTGGTGGTGGTGCATGCCTTTAATCCCAGCACTTGGGAGGCAGAGACAGGCGGATCACTGTGAGTTCAAGGCCAGCCTGATCTACAAGAGTTAGTTTCAATACACAAAGAATCCTTGTATTGAAAAAACAAAACAAAACAAAAAAAAAAAAAAACACCAACCAACCAACCAAACAAACAAAGAACCAAAACATTTAGAAACATTTCCCTTTGGGGCCTCTGAAACTGAATCTACCAGTTGGGAGTAGGTTGGAGGGTCAGAGTTGGAGTTTATTATGTTCAGCGTTCTCACAATGCAGGTTGGTGCATTGTAGGCTGTGAGTGGGGCAGAGCAAGGATTTATTGTCAGTGTCAGAGTTATTAATTTCAGAAGCATCCCTTAACTACATATCAAGAACCAGCTGACTCAAAGAGCTTTGTGGTCTGTGGAATAGGAAGGTTCTCACTTGTCCCAGAGGCATGCTGGTTTGTATACTCTAAAAAGAGCAAATGTCCAAACCAAGAGGTGTCCCATGAGTGCCTCTCAGAAGGTACAGGAAGCAAAGTACTGATTTCTGCACTTAAAGGAACCAGGCATTCTGTCTGCCCATCTGAGTACTTTTACTTGCTGCCCAGCAGTATACTGAGGGGAGAACAAGCGGAAATAAACAATTTGTCAAACTTGGGCTTGGAGTTCACAGTCCTACCACACAGGAGGAATGCAGCTCTGGAAGATGAAATACTAGTCATGGGCATGGAGTTAATAGCTACACAGTAATTCACAGGTTGCAGGGTGTCCTAGGGTTACTATTACTGTAATGAATGAAACATTATGACCAAAGAAACTTGGGGAGGAAAGGGTTTATTGGGCTTACACTTCCACAACACTGTTCATCATTAAAGGAAGTCCAGACAGAAACTCAAACAAGAACCTGGAGGCAGGAGCTGATGCAGAGGCCATGGAGAGGTGCTGCTTACTAGCTTGCTCCTCATGGATTGCTCAGCTTTCTTAGAACTTAGGACCATCAACGCAGGGATGGAACCATCCACAATGGGCTAGGCCCTCCCCTATCAATCACTAATTAAGAAAATGGCTTACAGCTGGATCTTATGAAGACTTTTTTCTCAATTGAGGTTCCTTCCTTTCAGATACTCCAGTTTTTTTTGTTGTTTCCTTTTGTTTTTTAAGTTCTATTTATTTATATTTTCTGTATGAGTGTTCTGCATGCCAGAAGAGATCTTTAGATCCTATTATAGATGGTTGTGACCTACCATATGGTTTCTGGGAATTGAACCCAGGTCCTCTGAAAGAACAGTCAGTAGTTTTAACCCGAGCCATCCATCTCTCCAGCCCCAGTTAATTCTAGTTTGTATGTCAAGTTGACATAAGACTGGCCAGCACACAGGCATAGAGATAAAAGCTTTTGTAGTAAACCAGAGGTATTAGGGCTGAGATGCCATGGCTACAGAATGTGGGGCCACTGAACACTGCACCCAGCAGAGCTCTCATTCTTTACTCTCTACATTTTCACAGTAGAGCTGCCCCATAACCTCCCCTTCTCTGAAACTGTCTCAGGTCACCTTCTAATAGGATACTGTGGCTGGATGTCTTCCTGACTTGTGGCTGATCCTGTTTTCAGGTTCCTAAAATAGTTGAGATCTTTTACAAAATGGGACCTAACTTTAGATCTGTGAGATATTTTGCGGGGTTGGGGGACTGGATTTCTAACTTCATTACTACTCTGCCACACAAATGTCACTATCAGCTAAAACCCAGTCATTGGATTTCTGGGCCCCAAGAAGTCAGGGTTCCTTTTGTTGTAGGATCACCAGTCTGTTGTTACCAGGAAAATCTGCTGTTGATGAACTCTGGAGGCTTCTTTTGCTCGAAGCTCTGCCTTCTCCTTCTCTGGAGAACAAGGGTGGAACTCTGGACTATTTCCTACTGTTCTCTGCACTGCCTTTCTGTTTCTCTGTTCTTTTTAGATACCTTGTTACCTTTCTCTTGACTCTCAATCTCTCTTCCTCAGATTATAGTTTCTCCTTTTTCATTCTGACTCTTCTAATTCATGGTTGGAAGCTGGAAATTCTAATCCACCACCTGACTTCAAAACAGTATGATTTTTGGAATTTATTTTTATTTTGGTGTGACTGGGTGGTTTCCTATGCATGTCAGTGCACCACTTGCATGGCAGGTCCTCTGGAACTTGAGTCACACATGGTTCTTGGAAAGGAACTCAGGGCCTTGAAAGAGTAGTCAGTGCTCTTAACTGCTGAGACATCTCCCCAGCATTCCAAAGTATATAATTTTTAATTGGAACACACATTCTGATGATTTATGATGCTTTTTTCATGTATGTATGTCACATGTTACATATCCAGTGTACACATGAATGAACAATTAATTCAATTACGTTCTATTCTTTTTTTCCATGTGTGCTTTACTAGCAAATTATCTGAATGGCTTCAGCATTACAAAATACATATTTTTATTTTTATTGACACAGTATGCTTGACATCCTAGCTTATGCCTTTAATCCCAGCAGAGGCAGATGAATCTCTATGAGTCTGAGGTCAGCATGGTTTACATAGCAGTAGGTTCCAGCCCAACCAGGGCTACTTAGTGAGACCCTGTCTCAATCAATCAGGAAGAAAGGAAAGAGGGAAGGAAGGGAGGGAGGGCATGTATTTATGAGACACTGATATTTCTATACAGTTAATAATGTGCAATGATCAGATCAGAATCCAAATATATATCCATGAACACACAGTATTTCTTTGTGTTTGGAGCATTCAAAATATTATTAGCTAATCTGACATATTCAATTAGTTGTTGTCAAGTATAGCTATCCTACCGTATCACAGAACATTAAAAGATATCTCTCCTATCCAGATGCATCACTGTACCTACTAACGATCCTATCTTTACTGTATTCTTATAGTAAGTAATGACACTTGAGTAAGCAAATCATTATTGCTATCCAGGTGCATCATAGTATCCACTAGACATGCTTGCATTCTTAACTGTATAGTTAAAGTAAGTAATGATATTGGGGTAAGCAAATTCTTATATAGCACTTTTTAAAAATGTTTTGGTCCTTTTGCTAAAAAAAAAATTCCCTTGAGTGTGCATCTGGGACCTCCTAGAGAGTAGGCAGGAACCAGAAACCTCTGCGGGTTGAGCGTGAGTCTGGGACCTCTGAGGAAGTAAGCCTGAGCCAGGTCCTCTGCAGGACTGGGCACACCGAGCCTGG
Source organism: Ondatra zibethicus (assembly GCA_004026605.1). Taxonomy (NCBI): domain Eukaryota; kingdom Metazoa; phylum Chordata; class Mammalia; order Rodentia; family Cricetidae; genus Ondatra; species Ondatra zibethicus. Next base: position 21,801 of record PVIU01022879.1, on the reverse strand, counting down.
GAACTCCGAGGGAGTAGATCAGAGCCAGAGACTTTGGCAGGACCAACTCCAAGCCCTGGACACCTGCAGGAGCAGATCTAGAGCAGGATTTACAGAAAAAGGTCAAAGCCAAAGTAGGCCTGAGGCAATGAACTCCACCTTGGGCTGGAGCAGGCCTGAGGTAACAAATTCCACAGGAATGGGACTGAAGCAGCTACCTAGGCAGAAGTGGGCCAGAGAAAGCAAGCTCCAGGTGAGCAGGAGCAGAACCAGTTCAAGACATTTACAGAAACAGGTCTGAGCCGACAACCTAGACCAGAGCAGGCTTGAAACAGCAAACTTCAAGGGAGTGGAGCAAAGCCTGGGAGTGCTGAGGGACATCCAGGAATACAGAGTGACCAGCAGGGTAACTAAAACCGTGTCACTGACTGTACCATGAGGAACAACCATCTGAGCCTTGGATTCACTGGCACCTAGAAGATTAATCACCAGAATCACAGACAGCCCCAACAACCACACCTATTAGACTAAAAGATGAGTAGAAAAGGCAAGAACACAGGCAACAAGACAAAGAGCAACACAACACCAGTAAAACCTAAAGACCCTACAATAGCAAGACTTGAACAACCAAGTATAGATGAAGCGGAAGAAAATGACCTAAAAAATAACTTCAGGCAATATACAGCAAGCCAACAGCCAACATAAAACTAAATGGAGAGAAACTCCCAGCGATTCCACTGAAATCAGGAACAAGACAAGGTTGTCCACTCTCTCCATATCTACTCAATATAGTCCTTGAGGTCCTAGCTAGAGCAATAAGACACCAAAAGGAGATCAAGGGGATACAAATTGGAAAAGAAGAAGTCAAACTCTCACTGTTTGCTGATGTTATGATAGTTTACATAAGCGACCCCAAAAATTCTACCAAGCAACTTCTAAGACTCATAAACACTTTCAGTAATGTAGCAGGCTACAAGATTAACTCAAAAAAATCAGTAGCCCTCCTGTACACAGATGATAAAAGGGCTGAGAAAGAAATCAGAGAAACATCATCCTTCACAATAGCCACAAAATAGCATAAACTATCTTGGAGTAACTCTAAACAAACAAGTAGAAGACTTGTATGACAAGAACTTTAAATCTTTGAAGAAAGAAATTGAAGAAGACACCAGAAAGTGGAAAGATCTCCCATGCTCTTGGGTAGGTAGAATTAACATAGTAAAAATGGCAATCTTACCAAAAGCAATCTACAGATTCAACGCATTGCCCATCAAAATCCTAGCAAAATTCTTCACAGACCTCTAAAGTACTCAACTTCATAAGGAAAAGCAAAAAACCCAGGATAGCCAAAACTATCCTGTACAATAAGAGAACTTCTGGAGGCATCACAATTCCTGACTTCAAACTCTACTACAGAGCTACAGTACTGAAAACAGCCCGGTACTGGCATAAAAACAGACAGGAGGACCAATGGAACTGAATAGAAGACCCGGATATTAATCCACACACCTTCGACCACCTGATTTTTGACAAAGAAGCAAAAAATATCAAATGGAAAAAATAAAGCATACTTAACAAATGGTGTTGGCATAACTGAATATCAACATGTAGAAGAATGAAAATAGATCCATATATATCACCATGCACAAAACTCAAGTCCAAATGGATCAAAGACCTCAACATAAAGCCAGCTACACTGAACCTTATAGAAGAGAAAGTGGGAAGTACACTTGAACATATTGGCACAGGAGACCACTTCCTAAACGTAACCCCAGCAGCACAGACACTGACAGAAACAATTAATAAATGGGACCTCCCGAAACTGAAAAGCTTCTGTAGAGCAAAGGACATGGTCAACAAGACAAAATGACAGCCTACAGAATGGGAAAAGATCTTTACTAACCCCACATCAGAGAGAGGTCTGATCTCCAAAATATACAAAGAACTCAAGAAATTGGTCATCAAAAGAACAAATAATCCAATAAAGAAATGGAGTACAGACCTAAACAGAGAACTCTCAACAGAGAAATCTAAAATGGCTGAAAGACACTTAAGGAAATGTTCAACATCCTTAGTCATCAGAGAAATGCAAATCAAAACAACTCTGAGATTCCATCTTACACCTGTAAGAGTGACCAAGATCAAAAACACTGATGACAACTTATGCTGGAGAGGATATGGTATAAAGGGAACACTTCTGCATTGTTAGTGGGAATGCAAGCTGGTATAGCCCCTTTGGATGTCAGTGTGGCGATTTCTCAGAAAATTAGGAAACAACCTTCTTCAAGACCCAGTAATAGCAGCACTGTTTGTCATAGCCAGAACCTGGAAGCAACCTAAACGCTCCTCAACTTAATAATGGATAAGGAAAATGTGGTACATTTACACAATGGAGTACTACACAGCAGAGAAAAATAATGATATCTTAAATTTTGCAGGAAAATGGATGGAGCTAGAAAACATTATTTTGAGTGAGGTAACCCAGACACGGAAAGACAATTATCACATGTACTCACTCATAGGTGGTTTTAAAACATAAAGCAAAGAAAACCAGCCTACAAACCACAATCCCAGAGAACCTAGACAACAATGAAGACCCCAAGAGAGACATACATGGATGTAATCTACATGGGTAGTAGAAAAAGACAAGATCTCCTGAGTAAATTGGGAGCATGGGGACCTTGGGAGAAGGTTGAAGGGGAGGGGAGAGACAGGGAGGGGAGCAGAGAAAAATGTAGAGCTCAACAAAAATTAATTAAAAAAAAATCCCAGTTTAGGGCTGGTGAGATGGCCCTCGGGTTAAGGTGCTTACAGAGGCTGACGAGCTGAGTTTGACCTCTAGGACCCACATGAGAAAGCCACCCTACGAGCTGAGTTTGACCTCTAGGACCCACATGAGAAAGCCACCCTACGAGCTGCCCTCTTGTCTAGGACCCACATGAGAAAGCCCACCCTACGAGCTGCCCTCTTGTCTAGGACCCACATGAGAAAGCCCACCCTACGAGCTGCCCTCTTGTCTTCACAATGCATATACATGAGTAATAACAAATATAAATTTAAAAATTCTTATTTTAATTTTAGAAACTTTATTTCAACTTTCACAACATGAAGTGTTTAGATTTTAACTGGGATTTCACTGGATGCACAAATCAGTTTGGAGAAAAATTAGAAATAATAGTAAGTTAAGTTTTATTTCTAGATATGTCATATGCTTTTATTATCAATGTAATTGATTTTCATACTGTCCTTGTATCTAGTGTCCTTACTGTGAACTTGCCAGTTATAATAATTTTTATGTAATAATTTATGTACAATTCTATCATTAACTAATAAAGATTATTTTTTCCTTCAAAAATCTTACAGCTTTTCTTTTTTTTCTGATAGTCCTTGAGAAGTGGTAGCAGCAGGCACGCCCCTTTTGCTCCCAATTTTAAATGAGACTTTTTTTAAAAAACATTTTACTAGTATGATTTTGATATAACTTTTTGTAGACATATATTGTCAGACTGAGGAAATTTCGACTTTATCACATCATGGTTTACCATGAATCCTTATAATGACTTGGTATACAACTTAGCAAATGCTTTTATTATATTTCTCAAATGACTGTGTTTTTCTGTTGTTAATTTAACTTTCCAGCATTAAGCCAAATGTGAGAATCTTCATTCAATTCAGCTTTATTCTAAAACACTTTTTTTTCCCTTAATACACACACACATACATATTTCAGGATTCAGTTTGCTAAAATTCTGCTTAGGAATTCTGAATCCAAGTTTGTGGATGATAATGGCTTATGAGTGGATTCTCCCATTCTCTTTATTATGAGTTCAATGGACTTCACAGTGAATCTGAAGACTGCAGGTTAACTTGTAGTTCTTGGAACATTCTTGTAACAATTACTTCAAATGTTATTTCTGTCCTAGTCTCTTTTTCTAGAGCAGTGGTTCTCAACACGGGGGGTTGCATAGCAGATATTTACATTATAATTCTTAACAGTAGAAAAACTAATAGTTATGAAGTGTTAATAAAATATTCTTATGGTTGGTCATCATAACATGAGGATGTGTAGTAAAGGGCTGCAGCATAAGAAGGTTGAGAATCCCTGCCCTAGTGTGTTATATATAAACCTAAAATATTCACTATGCATCATATCATTTATGCTCTTCTCTTATTTTTCTCTACCTTTTTTTCTTTTTACAAGCTTAGTTTGGATTACAATTTTGATTACTATTTTAATTACTATTATTTTTGATTACTACAATCTTCAAATCTCAAATGTCCATTTCTCTTAAACATGCTACATGTCTTTAAAAACAAACGTAATTTGCCCTTGCATTTGGTAAGCATAGATGTGAGGAGTTGGTAGTCTTGCTTATATTGATTTTTATTTCTGCCATTGTTCTCTTACATGCCTAATTATTTTACCATGCAACACTCTATTTGGACATTTTGTTGAAATTATTTGAAATCAAGACTGTTACTATCATTATCCTGAGTAAATTTTGCATTTGCTTCTGTTAGACTCATGCTAGTAACCAATAGCAACTCATAATCATTTAGGTCTTTTTGCAGTGATTTGCAATTCTCTAATCAACTTGAAGAGAGAGAGCTGAGCGCCAGTTCTGCAGTGATAGATAAACTTTCCACCTATCAGCTCTGTTCGAATACTCTTGTAAAAGTCTAATTCAAAAATAAGGTTTTCATCAGTCTTGGACTCTAGAGATTTCTCTGCAAGTTTAACAAATATGTCATCAATACTACTGAGTCTCTTGCCTACATCTTCTGAGTCTCCTACCTAACTCAGCCCAGGAATTCATTACCTTTTCAACAATTCAACTCATTTATATTTTGCCTTTTCCTTGTGTTATTGTCATCAGTGGGAGGTCAGGTCTACTCTGTCACTACTGCTAATTTCATTCCTGCAGGTATTTTCAAGCTATATTTCATTTCCTTAACAGCCCCAGCCAGGAATGGTAATGCCTGTGTGTAATGTCATAGCTGCTTCTTGTTTGAATCGGCACAGTTGGCATAATTTTCTTTGATGCATTTATCTGTATGTCCTTCTCAAATCAACAGAAATTATCTGAGGTAGGTCAGTGAGATGGCACTGCTGGAAAAGACACTTACAGCAAAGCCTAACAACCTGAGTTCCATCCCTGGAACCCACATGGTGGAGAGACCCAACTCCTTTAAGTTGTCCTCTGATCTACACACCCACATGCAAATAAATAATGTAGTAAAAAATAAATTACCTGAGGCTTAAGATGAAATGTCTGTATTTATTAAACCACCAAGGATATAACTTCCTAGATCTCAGACCACTTGAAACTGAATTCACCAATTAAAATAACAAGAAGTGCTATGAAATGGGATTGCAAATATCTTTTAGGTTATAAGTTTTGTGCTATGCCACTATGCCTTCTTCATGGTTCCCTGACAGTAGATAACAGGTCCATTATATGTGGAGTAGTCTACTATGGAGGAAAATCTTCTATTAGACCTCATGTACCTTAGTAGCCTAGACTTACTGTTTTTTTCCATTTGTACCCAGGCTGGCACATGCTTATGGGCACTCAGAAGCACAGCTTTAGAAGCTTTTTCTCTTGCTTTTGCATTACAATTCTTTAAAGAAAAGCCCCTTCGCCATTAAAAATTGTTTTTGAGAGAGCTGACACAAATACTCTCAAGACCAACATCTATATATACAAGGAAGTTGCTACATATTTTTAATAGAATAACGCATGCAATAAATTTATCCACTGTTCACGTATGAACAGAAAGAGAACTGTGAAAGCCTGAGAAGACCTGATAATCCCAGGAGTTCTTTATTTCTGATTGCTTCCAAGACAAGAGAGATTTTGAGAATAAATTTGAGCTATTAGCTCTAAAGCTCTCAGAACCTCAGAAAAAATATCTAAATAAATTATGTCACAGCAGTAATAGAAAACACTAGTGCTTTGGGGTCTGTTAAGAGAAATCTCATCTTCCCCACTCTCAGTGAAGATGCTCAGGAGTCACCAGTCCCACTCTTGTCACTGACAGGCTGCCTTCAAATCCTTCCTGGGATTCTGTTACTCCAGGCAGTTTCCCCCCCAAAAAAAGGAATGGTTATTTACAATTCCTAGCCCTGGATTATAAATATTGTCAGCTGGACTGCACTGCAATGTCAATGCAGTTCCACAGAACACAGGTCTCTGTAAAGCTAGTGTGTCTTGGCCACGTGAAAAGGAATTTAGTCATCAAAGCAGCTGAAGGGTCGTTCTGCAGCTTATTTTTACACTCTTAGGTGGTCCTGCAGTGTGCGCTCTGAGGACAGCTTCACAGCAGGTTTCCGACGCAGACCATTTAGACTGGGAGCCAGACAACATTTTTTCTCCATTAAATTATATGAAATCAGTGGTATTCTGGTAAATTGCCCCACTGTACATTAAATAATCTTATTTAGACATCTATACTAAATACTTTTAAATATAGATTATGTTAACATTTTACTGAAAAATTCTTTGAATAATTCAATATGAAATACTTTTTCTGAGATTAGCTACAACAGTGGTATCTTTAAGCAAATACTCTTTAATTCAAATTTCAGTATATGGCATTTTTTTCTTCTGACATATCAAACTTCTAAATAATTTACCTAATACATGCTGACAACTACCAGTTTATGAGCTCTCCAACATCCTGAAAAGATATTTGAGAGAGGAAGTCACTGTGTGTTTCTGCACATAGCAGTACTGAATATGCTGCTGTTGGATCCTTTGAAGGACTGTATTGTCTATGCCAAAGTGCAACTTAGCATAAAGGCTGCTCATTCATATACCTGAGAAGCCAACAATTCCACACCAAAGGCACATGCCCCAGCCTACAGCAGTGATTTTCAAAATAAGGTTTTTGGACAAGTATCACCATCATCTCATGGGAATATATTAGACAGTAAAATTCTTGGGGACCCACCCTAAATGTACTAAATCAGAAATCCAATATGTGTTTTAACAAGTCCTCAAGTGACTCTGATGTCTGAAAAATGGGTAAAATATAGTGCTAACACAATCAAGTACTTTGTAACACAGAAGATGAATGAAAATATTCCAGCTACACTTACAAGACTAATAAAACTAAAACAATATAGATTGGACCAATAACATAGGTCTATGATATATTTTATAGAAGGAAAACAAGGAAGATTGCTTAGTATATTATTTAAGAAGGAAAAACCTTGTATGACAAAGCAATAAAAGTATTTTTGAAACAAGGAAATGATGTACCTTCTAATCTCTACAGTTTACCTAAGAGGAAGTGGGGGATAAGTGAGGAAGTTATTTCCAGGAACTACAACTATACTGGCAACAATATATCTCTTAAGTGGTAAGGTCACAGGCTTTCCAAGGCCATTTTTATTACTACATAATCCTGTTTATATCATGTAATACATAGTACATTTTAAGTCTAGAAAATACAAAATTTTTATTAGGAGCATATTAGCTCCTAATAATTACAGACATTACTTTAAATGAAAAATGAGATTTAACCTAAATATTAATTATTAACTTGTGATACTATCATTCAGTTTCAAGGAAATGATGTAATCACAGTATGAAATTTTCAAAACAAATTTTAAAAATCATTTTAAAAAATTTAAAGCCATGAGGAAGTATGAAATTAACAAGATAAATGGGATAAAAGCACAATAAAAGGACTAGAGGAAAATAAAGTGACATGTTATTTAAATTATTATACAGAACTTTATATCTTTTTATACACGTAATATTTTTCTTCGTGCAGTAAAGTCACTATGGATTTTAAAGTGTTGATGAAATAATAAGTAACTCTTTATTTTTGTTTTTGTTTTCATTTTTGAAGAAGGGTTTCTCTGTAGCTTTGGGGCCTGTCCTGGAACTAGCTCTTGTAGACCAGGCTGGCCTTGAACTCACAGAGATCTGACTGCCTCTGCCTCCCAAGTGCTAGGATTAAAGGTATGTGCTATTACCAACCTGGCAGTAACTCTTAAATTATTAAAGAAAACTGTCAAATTTTCTGTCCAAAATGGGGAGAAAATTGGCATTTTATTTGGTTGTAATTTATAAGCTATAAAATTCAAAGTTTTGAATTTTATGCCATAAAATTATATGTCTGCATAGTTACCACTCCATATTAAACAATTTCATCTACTTATAAGGGGAAAATCATCACAGAAAACCATGTTTCAATTAGGACTTTATCAAAAAAGGAAAACAAGTTAGAATAAAAACAAAAAGAACAAAAATTTAAAATTATCTCTTAATTATTAACTAGTTTTTAACAACACAGAAGAAAGACACAAATTCTTCTGTGTTTCCTGCCACAGTGAGAAATCATCACAAAGAGCAAGGGTCAGGCAGCAAAGGCTTGTTACATACCTCCTTCTCCAGTATTCTAGCAATCTCACCAAGGGTCCGATCCAAAGCTGAAGCCTTATTGTTCGCCCAGGAGCCGCTGTCTTGTACTTGAAGTTGTTTTACAAGATCTTTGGCTAATCTTTGAAGCCTTGAACACAAAGTGAAAAACTGCATTAATTATGTATGTACATATATATGGATAATATTTATTTTTAGATCATAAACCTATTTTTCTGAACATATGAAATACGAATTACTTTCAATAGTCTACCTGAAACTTCTCTAGAGAGCAGCCAGGGGAGGCAAGGAGACAAAATTGTAGCTCTTCATCTTTAAGATCACCCATTTACTCCTCATCTAATAAAATGACTAGCAGACAACATCATCCTTGGCTGCAGTAATTGAAACCATTCTTTTTGTGTGATCTTCAGATTAGAAAAGAATTGGGAGTGGGAGAAAGTGACAGGGTGATGATCTGAGACGTGAGTAAAGAACCCTAGAAGGCTTCACATTCTGATCCAAATCCTCCTGTTAGGCTCAGAAGTGCTGCAAATTCCCACAATACTGATCTTCCCATGGTCCTCTTTAGAGGCAGTTTGGTATTACTTACTAGAACAAGAGTATTCATTTGCTTTGTATCTAGGGATGCCATACATTTTCTAGATTGTAAGATTCCTCAGAGAGGGAGCTGAGACTAACATCTCATGATAGCCCTCCTTTTGCTTTACTTCTCAGCCCATCCTTCTTTCCTGCTTATTTGCCTGAGCTGAGCAGTCGATTATCGCCATATGGTCTCTTGTAGGAGGGCCGCTTGTTCTTCCCAGCCACCCAGCTAGCTTAGTCCCAAAATAATCACACAGAAACCATATTATATAAATCACTGTTTGGCCCATTAGCTCTAGCTTCTTATTGGCTAACTCTTACATACGAATTTAGCCCATCTCCATTAATCTGTGTGTCGCCACGTGACAGTGGCTTACCAGCAAAGTTTCGGCATGTCTGACTCTGGCAGAGGATTCATGGCATCTCTCTGACTCCGCCCTCTTCCAGCATTCATTCCAGTTTTCCCTGCCTACCTAAGTTCTACCCTATCAACAGGCCAAGGCAGTTTCTTTATTTATTAAGCAATAAAAGCAATACATAGACAGAAGGACCTCCCACACCAGTCTCCCAGATATAAAGTCTATTTTCCTTCTCTTCTCTGACTTCAAACATTTCAAGTACGGTAGGTTCCACAAGACATAACTACAATCAAATTCTTAAAAATTTATTAGACATTCCCTCTGCTGTTTCATTTGTTACTTACATTAGACAAGCCCCAGCAATGGTAATAATGTTTATTAAGCTTCTACTATAGTCTAGTCAATGTTCTCAATTCCTTGAATACATTAATTTATTTAACTGACTCAATAAAAACACCAATGAGCCTTTTCCACTCATGACTCTTGGAGAAAGTCACACGATGCCAAAGATTCACACTCTCACTGAATTTCTCAGTCTGCTAGTCCCCTAGCCTCCACATACTTGGTTCACACCATTCTACTCTCTTCAGAATGTAAGCCTTTCTTTTTCTCTCATTTGTTAGTAGAAAAAAATAAGTCTCATTATTTCTAGTCACCCATCTCTTCTTGTTTCCCCTATTACACCCTAGGAAGCTCCCCCTCTTCATCAGTAGAGCTAAACCCTCTACACAAACTGCAATGCATGAGGACCTTCTGGATCTCAATTCCTTTTCTTCCTGTCTTAGTATCTTTGAAAATGCTCTTCATTTCCTTCTGAAATGTTTTCTCCACTCTTCTCTATCTTTAGCACAGAAGTCACCTTCTATACTATGGATATTTCTTTAATGTACTTATCTCAAGCAAATTAAGGATTTAACTAGCTGTTTAATGTGTGCTTTTCCCATGAAGAGCTTTCTAAAATGACATATATGTTCTTTATTTGTATAACCCAAAATGGTAATTGATAGCTTCAAGTGGTTATTGAGCACATGGAGAATCCTAATCACCGAACCCTAAGGTATATAGAATTTTAACAGTTTAGTGGTAATGTGTGTGTGACTAGAAACTACTGAATTAGGCAGTACAGAAGCAGATGTAATTTACATTATATTGTTCAGTTGTTGTGTGTCATGAGTTATCAGAGAAGCTTGTTCTAAAAGTGGGGTAGTTCCCCCCTGCAACTTCAGAAACAATTATGTTTATGCCAAATATTTCCCTAAACCCTGGTCTGGGTCAGGTTGGCCCATCTCTGCAACAGAGAGGGAAAGACAACAAGAAATACTTAAAACCTCGTGTATTCAAGAACAGCTAGAGAGGAAGCCATTTCCTGATATAAAAATGCATACAGTGGGAACATGAAGGCAGTTGTTAAGCCACAGGAAGCTCAGGAACACTAGGTGACTGCTCAGTTTTTTTTTTCCTGGATGTTGTGAGCACCAGATTTGATGATACTGTCTGTCTGCTGCTATTTGCTCCTTTATTTGAAAATCTCAGCTATGGGACCACCCTGTTCTGTCCTGGGACTCTCTTAAGAGGAACTCCAGTGGCTGCCTTAAGGCCAATCAGCTGGCAAAATGTACTATTGGGACTCAAACATTTGATCTCCAACTCCCACGTGACATTAGTCAACTTAAATAGGGAAGCCTGGTTCACATATGAGTAATTTCATAGAATACAATTTTACTTTAAATTCATTCATGTAAATTGTTTTTAAAAAATGTCAAAGCATACAATAGCAACTACAACTCAAAAAGCAGCAATATGAAGTTTACTTCAGTAAGTCAAAGAAAGAATAGAAACTCTAAAAACCAAAGTATGCATGCCTGAAATCTGGAGCCAGCACTATCATACCCTAGGGGTGTTATTTAACTTTTCTATATTATGGTTTCTTTATCTTAAAAGCTAGATCTCTCTCTCCCACCACTCCCCTGCCTTCCCCTTACTCCCTCACTCTGCCTCTTCTCCAGACTCTTTTAATATCAGGGATTGTACCAAGTACCATTCCTATTATAGACAATCAATAATCATTGTCTTAATCAACTATCACTACTAAACCTTAACAATCAGTATAAATCCAACAAAAGGGAAAGAGGAATACAAAATCTAAAACAATACCAGCATCCTTTCCCTTCATTTCAAGTATGAAAGAGACTCCTATCTGACACTAGCTACTGGTCCTACCATGTAGAATAGCACCAGCAGCAAATTTCACTGTGCAATGGATAAGTAGCTACTTTGACTTTTGGTTGAATAAAGTCTGCACAGTATGTAACTGAATATCCAGCCATAATAACAGAAGCTGGCAGTATTCTTACCAAGAATGCTTCCATTCCATTGGAAACCAGAAATCCTTAGGGAAGTTCAAGGACCATTTTAATTCACAGAATGAAAGAAGCTTATATTTCACTGAGTTAAATCAGTGTGAGGTTCATATAATCCTACCTTCAAGGAAGAATGCCAAATCAAGGGGGTACTTTAGTCACATGAGCTAAACCCAGGTGTTATTCCCTGCCTCCACTCAAGCACCACAGACAATATAGCCCCTTTCAAGAAAAACAAAACATCAGATTTTGATGGTTATTATCAACAATTATAGAGCATTGCAGGAGTCAAGCTGAGATCTGTATCTTTCCTAAAGTCTAAGGACAAAAGCAGCTTAGAGAATGCAGCTTTAACCACAGAAACGGTTATTGGGGTTACTTTCAGTAAGTTTTTTTTCTAGTAAAAAGCAAAAGTGGAGAGAGTAATTCTTTTTGTCTATTGGGTGAAGAGTATCTGTCATGTAAATAGTTTTGTGGAGAATGTTAAGAGATAAACACTGTATTCTTAAAATATGAACAAATTCTAACAACTTTATGCTCAAATTTGTCACTGGCAGATGTAAATACAGAACAATCGCTATGGAATCATATCATTTTGTATACTTAAAAGTACATGTAATATATATGTACATATTATACAATATACATTGAATTTATACCACTTGGGGTGACAACACCCTCACCCCCGCGCCAACCAGAGACTATCTAAAAAGCTTCAGTGACAGGTATGGAAAATCTCTTTTTGAGTTGTTGGTCAGAAGAGGATGAGAGACTCTCCCAAGACAATGCAGGTTGTTGCTATTGCTATTGGTGCTTTCCAGAAAGAGAAAGTTAAGACCTTATTGCTGAAGAGACCATAAATTTCAGATACTGTGAATGATCAAGCTAGTTATGATCTTGGCTCCTCTTTCCTAAGAATTAGTTCACATAATATCAGAAGGAGCCATGGACGCTGCCAAGAGAGTAGAGCATTCAGCACGCCTATCCCTATTAACAACTATGAACCACAATGACCAGAATGTCAAGGTAGTCCAAAAAGTACAATAGTGGCACTTATGTCCTAGAGATAGCCAACAGCCACTTAACTAGATTTAAGATCTGCTCAATAGGAGGGAATTCATACCTGGCACAGTAAATTTAGCCAGCTACCCATGGGTGGTGAGGTGGGAACCTAAAGGAGACCTACTATTGCCACTTCCCTAAACTATTAAGTGTAGCTCTCATTTTGCTGCTGGCGTCTTGTTATGAAAAAACTATACCATGTTCTGTTTTTAAAGAACTGTGCAAACTACACACTTAGATGGGTATGCTGGATGTACCTAATGCTATCAACTGTTCTACTACTAGGCATGTCCTTAATGGGACGAGCTAGGGAATGTATGCATACCATTTATGTATATACATCTATGCATATCCATATATATTAGAACACACATTTTTCCGATCTAATTCATTACTACAGAATTTTGCTATTCTTCCTTGCTATATTAACTGTTCCGTTTAGTAGCTAGAAAATTGTCTTTTGCCACCCTTAATATATTTATATATTTAGTCACTTATCCACCAAAACAAATTGTCTATGTTATTGTATATTTGCCATTGTCCACACTTGAGCTTTAATAAAAGCCCATTTGGGGATCTTTGATGCTCCTCACATATTTGAGTTTTGACACTGCTTGCCAATGCTTCCCACCCCAACTCCCCATTCCTCAAAAGGACTTTCCATAGAGAAGCCCCACTCATTCTTATTGTATTCCCCTTAGCAGGCCACATTGCCCTATTCCATATCAAAGTCTCCATTCCAGACTACTCAGGTGCTGATACCCGTGACATGGCTGTTTCACTTAATGGCTAAAGTACTGTCTTTCTTTTGAAAGAAGAACAATAAACAAGAGTGAGAGAGAAAGTATCATTTTTACTTATAAGCAAGAATAATTCTAAAGAAAATTATTTTACTTGTATTATTTAGTTACCAAATTCATATAGGAAAGGCAGAACATCTGATTCCTTCCCTTTATTAATTTTATTATCTTCAGAAATAATAAATCAACTTTTTATAATGTTATAAACTCATGACTTTCACTTGTTTGCTATGTTTCAATCAATCAGTACAATCATCCTTTGTGAAATTCTAACTGCCCCATCTTTGGTAAGGAGACTCTTAAAGTTGATGCCTGAGTTCTTTATAGTAAGTACAACAGTGGTCTTTAACACCATCCTTGCATGTGTGGCAATGTATTCAGATGTGAAATCTCCCAATTCAACTCAATTCCTTTTATGAGAAATGATATTATTTCAGGCCCTAAATCAGTGAGTACTAATGAGCAAAACTGCCATTCAGTCACTGTTTCTAAGTCTCTTTAACAGACAAATCTAGGAAGTCTCAGTCTCTGTGTGTGTGTGTGTGCACATACATTTATGTATAAAGATGTGAGCACACATACAAAAATATATAACATTCAAAGTTTTAAAAAGTTAAAACACCTTGTAAATTCATATGGGCTTTACCTGATTTTTACTATAGTCTATCAACCTCCTTTATTCAAGACTGAGACCTCCACTTCTCTGAGGCACACTAAGTTAAAGAGTTCTAGTCTCTAAGATGGAAATTGTGTCTGGTACTTTTACCTTGGCCAAGATCCCATGGTCCGCGATGTCATAAACCCAAGGAAAGAACTCACTGTTATTATTATGCTAAATGGACATCATATTAAACTGCCTCCTAGGTATTTATCTTTGTACCCATGAATTAGTGCACCAATTAACACTCATCAGAGAAGTTCCTTTTATAATAGATAACAATCAAAACAGAAACCTATAAATATTTGTCATCATTAAGAGACTATGAGGTAATGAACTCTAAATGGGACAACTAGGTCACAACTCCTCACCAGTATCTTCCTCACAGGGCAACCAGCAGCATACTTTAAAAAAAAAAAAAACCTTAAATCTCCATATCAAAACTAAGGAAACAAAATTCTTTTCCCAAACCAAAGCTCAGGGAAAATCCAGAAAGGTCGGGTAGAAGGATTTTAAGAGCCAGAGAGAGTACATGACAACAGCAAACATGTTTTCCAGGCATAATAGGGTTATTGCAGTTCACAGCTCTAAAGGGTTAGTACATACCCAACATGGCAGGCAGGCAGGTAGACAGACAGGGCAATGAAATATTAACTGAGAATGTACATGTGATCCATACACATGGAACAGGAGAGTGAACTAATCAAGTGGTAGAGGCTTTTGAAACCTCAAAGCCCAGTCCAGTGACACACCTTCTTCAACAAGGCCATACCTCCTAATCCTTCTCAAATACTTCCACCACCTTGGGACCAAGTATTCAAACATTTGAGGCTATTGTGGTCATTCTTATTCAAACTACCACAGAGGGGGTGATGAATTTCTATTCCTAATTGAGGAGATATTGGTAACTGATGATTGCTGGGAGAGGGAGTCAGTTTCCTTAAGGGATGTAGCTCCATGTTCCAGTATATAGCCCTACACCCATGTATACATGGCAGTACTGAGAGGACTCTGTTAAAAAAAAAAGAGTACATAAAGTTATAAAGTTGAGAAGGAAAAGTGGTGAGAGGGAACAGTGACAGAAATGGAAGGGAGAGGATGGGGTATGGATTTGATCAAAATACAACATGCATGTATGAAATTCTCAAATGATGAAAATGATGAAAACTGATTCAAAGAACCTCCCATTAAATTAATCCAGTTCAAAATAGGTAAAGGAATGAAGACAACTGTTGGTCACTGTTTATAAATAAGGACTATTGGGAAGAACAAGGATTTGAGCCTGCATCATCTCCTTTACCTCATACACAGATACACTAGCCTAAGAGGAGCAGTAATACTAATACTGTTACAGGTACAAAAAAAATAAACTTTGGAATACATATTTCCTCATTATCTCACTTTTTAACATCAAAAATTTAGATGAACTATAGCCATTTTGTACATATTATTTTCCTTCAGAGAATTAGTTTTAATTCTAAAGAAAATTCAAATTTAGTACTCATTTTTAGATCTTAATTAATGTGTTATTCTGATTGCCTGAAGTTTATTCACTTCAGTTTTTATTACAAATATTTATTTTTGTAAAAGACAAAATTTTAGTTTACAGGAATACTGAGCAAAAGGTACTCTAGTAGTTGTTAAGAAATAAGAAAATGTGGGCAGTTGTCTACAGGTCTTTAAGGATAAACAATCATGTAAAAGCAAGAATTAAAAGAATTGTGTTCCTTTAATTTTGATATGAGGATTGAAAATATTTTAAAGTCAGCTGCTGCCACTCCTGCTGGTTGCCATGTGGGGAATGTACTGCTGTGAAGAGCACAGAGGCTCTGCTACTAAGGGGCTACCACAGCAATTCAGTTGAGGAACAAAAACAGCTTAAGCTAAAGCCCAGCTTCTAAAGCCTTGGGTTCCAAGTCCATGCAGAAAAGAAAGATTGGCAACAGTAAAAGGCTTTTGAATGCAAAGACTGAAAATTAATTCAAAATTAGATGGATAATAAATATGAGATGTGCGTACCCATTTAGAAAGATGTAACTTCACTGCAGCCTTGGTTCTGAATATACAATATATACACTTTGCATTGCACATGCTGTCATACCCCATAAAACCAACAAGAATATGACATTAAAAACAATGGCACAGATTAAAGACTAATCTAGATTATGAAATGCAGTGTTTTTACACATATAGTTGTATGCTCTCATATAATGCTTTAATTATGGAAAATATGCACTGTGCACATGTCATTCCTCACCATTAAAGTATCAAATTAAAGCATATCTGCAATTTATTGAGCTACAATATTTGGTTTTCAATACTGCTGTTTGAGTTGCTAACTTGAGTTTCACAAAAAAATTATAAGATGAATTTTATATTTAGATTAGGACAAAATTTCCAACATTTTGTGAAAAGACCTGACATATATTCTTGCCATTTTATGTCACTTATTTAACTAAAGTGGTAGTCTCAGGATTAAGAATTAAAAAATAAAACATCCGTCAACTCTGGAAATAGTTAATGGTTCTCTATGTCCTTAAGTATCAAACATTCAGCTAAGGTTTAATCCTTTATGTAAAAAGCAACTCCATTTCATTGATTAAAATGCTTTCATCTTTAAAAAACGATAAAATAATATGTATATCAAAGAATTGTTTTAAACTAAAGTTCTTTATGATTTATCATCTGTAAGCATTTGATTTCCCTAAATATTTAATATATATATATACCCATGGCCATATAAAAATTCCTCTAGTGAAAGAAGTCATGTGTGAAAAAAGCTTAAGAAGCCTTTAGCAGGAATAGATGTCATGGAAGTAGTGAACAGTGGTTAGATTTTGAAGGGAAAGGCAATCTGATAACGAATTTTAAAAAGACTGTGAAAAATAGGGGTTTAGCTTCCATTTTCAAGATATATTTGTCATTGCCTAAAATGAGCAAGATTATGAGGAATAATATTAGCAGTTTCACTTCATATATATTTATGTAAAGGGTTCAAGTGTATAGACATCAAAGTCAAATGCTGACTAAGCTGGAAACATGGAGTTTGGGAGATCAGTCTGGATTAAAGAAATAAGTTTAAAATTCATCACTGCTTATATAATGTAAAACCATAAAACTAAAAGATATTACTGGTTTGGGAAGTCCTTCTGTATATGTGTTGCTTTTATTGGTCACTGAATAAAGCTGTTATGGCCAATGGCCTAGCAGAGTAGAGAAAGGCAGGTATTCTAGGCAGATAGAGGAGAAAAGAAGGCAGAGCTGCAGAGATGCCATGTCGCCACCAGAGGAGCCTCGTGGTAAAATATAAAATAATAGAAATGGGTTAATTTAAGATATAAGAGTTAGCCAGGAATGGCATAAGCTAATAGACCACACAGTGTTTTAATTAATATAGTTTCTGTGTGATTATTTTAGGTCTGGACAGCCGGGGAACAAACAAGCAGTCTCTGCCTACAGAATGGCACCTGAACGTTCAGTAAAATGCATACACATAAAGCCTAAGAAAGCATTAAAAAAAAAAAAAAGAGGGTTTCTAGACCCACAAAAATTGGAGCCAAGGGCAGCTTTTTTTATTTTTTATTTTTGGATAGGCTCTGTTTGCTGTCAACAAGTAGAGATGCGGCTCCTCTAAGAGAAGGCTTCCTGACTCAGTGGTAGCAGCAAAAATTGTATAGTTCCTTTAAGAAGGCTTCCTTGTTTGTGCTAGTTACAGGAACAGCTCTGGCTCTTTCAGGAGGCTGAGAACTTAAATGGGGTTTGTGAACAGCATGTTACAAATTGTTTAACATAGACCTGCTGCATATCTGGAACTAGTAGGGTGTGCAGGACTTATAGAAATGGTAAACATGCCTCCACCATGTTGGACTGGGCTGAGCCAAAAGGCAAAGACATCTTAATCCTAACCACGCTGCTAAGCATTTTAAAATATGGTCCTGGTCATAAAAGGATTATAGGTATGCAATAAAGACAGATTCAGATAAAAAAAAAAGACCTCTAAATGGGTCACAGTTAAATAAAAGTACATAGGCATGGGAGAGAGAAGAAACAGAGAAAAGAGACAGTAAGAGTAACATAAAAGAGTACAGACAGTCATAGATTAAAGGAGTAAAGAAAAGAAAATAAATATTAAACTTATAGAAAAAGTAATAGTGTAAGAAAAATAAGCCATGTAAATATGAAATATACACAGAGTCTGGACTATGTATATTATTGTGTTTTCTTTGAATTTTTTGACTGTGAATGAGCTAAGTACAGAGAGACATATCATTGTACAGGCTGCTAAGCAAAACCAACATAAATACTTTAAAGGTATCTTGACTTCAAAATCTGGGTCTAAGGATATGTTGCTTTGGAAAAGAGGTTCTACTTTTGTTTTCACAGAGGATGAGAACCTGTAGATTCCTTCCAGACTAATGTGTATGTCTCCGTGAATCCCCCTCCCCCCAAAAAAATAATTCGCTTAACAAAAAGCAGAAAGCAGTTTAGAGAGAACTACACCCAAATTCCCAAATACTATTTATAAACGTCTGTCTACATTTAAAAGGAAATATGATATAGAGATGAATACTTTGCATTGGTATGGATCTTGGTCTATTGATACAAATTTAAGGTCAATTTCTGCTCTTGATTAAGGTATTGTGGTAAAATATACAATAACAGAAATGGGTTAATTTAAGATAAAAGAGTTAACCAGGAATATGCCTAAGCTAATAGGCCAAGCAGTGTTTTAATTAATACAGTTTCTATGTGATTATTTCAGGTCTAGGTGGTGATTATCTCAGGTCTAGGTGGCCGGGAAACAAACAAGCGTTCTCCACCTACAAATTACCAAGGAAGAGATTCTCTGATTTCCTAGACCTCAAGAAAATGAGATAGAACCAAAGAAAAGATACTAAAACAGAGAACCGTCAAAGAGGAGAATCCTCAGAGTTTTATAATAGAATTATATTAAAGACTTTCAAAGACTCACATTGGGATAGCTACCACTTGCATATTACTCTTCCAATAGTGACGTGGGATGTGGCCAAGTGATTTGCTTTGCAATTTTATTTTCTTCACATAAGCAAATGTAACAAAAGCAAAGAATTTATAAGGGATTATATACAGGTGTTTTTGATTCTATTGTTAGGTCCAAAAGATCTGGCTTGCCTACTGGAGGAGGCACATTCAACAATCAAAATCAGTTGGCTGATATGTGAGTAGGGACCCACTGAGTGTTAGACCTGCAGTTGAGACTAACAATGGATAATCAGAAGCCAAGTAAAGCACAGGATTCAAGAGGAATAGCTCAACTGTGTCATGTTCTCTATCAACCACTATACTAACTGTTCTATACTCAGTTCAGGTTTTTAAACTTCTACCCAACAAGGTGAACATGGAACACTTGTCTTTCAGTGTCATGGTGACTGTAAGTACCTTTCTGAGGGTACCATCTAGACTGCAGAAGTTAAACCCAGTAGATACTGTTATTGGAAGAAAATGCTGGATCCTGAGGTAGGTTGACTCCCAGTTTTCTGAGAAACTGCCACATTAATTTTCAAAGTGGTTGCACAAGTTTGCATTCCCACCAGCAATGGATGAGTGTTTCCCCTTACTCCACATCCTCTCCAGCATAGATCCTAGAGAAGCTAAGTAATAAGGTGAACCCAAAGAAAAACATATATAGATCCTCCTGGAAATTGGAAGCAGACAGAATCACCAGGCAAAAGTTGGGAGCATGGGAGTGGGGGTGGGGAGGGGGAAGAGGAGGGGGGAGAGAGAAGGGAGAAGGGGAGGGTTGGGGAGAGCTTGGGGGAGTGGGATGGTTGAGATAGAGGAAGGACATATAAGGGAGCAGGGAAGAAGATATCTTAATTAAGGGAGCTATTTTGGGGTTGGCAAGAGGCTTGGCTCTAGAGGGGTTCCCAGGTGTCCAAGGGGATGTCCCCAGCTAGGACCCTGGGCAGTGGAAGAGAGGGTGCCTGAACTGGCCTTGTCCCATAATCAGACTGATGACTATCTTGAATATCACCATAGAACCTTGGTCCGGCGACAGATGGAGATAGAGACAGAGACTCACATTGGAGCACTGGACTGAGCTCCCAAGGTCCAGTTGAAGAGCAGAAGGAGGGAGAATATGAGCAAGGAAGTCAGGACCGTGAGGGGTTGGTCCACCCACTGGGACAGTGTGCCTGATCTAATGGGAGCTCACCAAATCCAGCTGGACTGGGACTGAACCAGCATGGGATCAAACTGGACCCTCTGAATGTGGCTGACAATGGGGGCAGACTGAGAAGCCAATGATAATGGTACTGGGATTTGTCTCTATTGCACATACTGGCTTTTTGGGATCCTAGTCTATTTGGATGCATACCTTCCTAAGCCTGGATGGAGGAGGGAGGGCCTTGGACTTCCCACAGGGCAGGGTACCTTGCCCTCTCTTAGGACTGGAGGGGGAGGAGGAATGGGGGAGCAGGAAGGAAGTGGGAGGAGGGGAGGAAATGAAAATTTTGAATGGTATTTTTGATAAAGTAATAAAAAAATTTAAAAAAAGTATAGTAGCATGTCTTCACAGATGAGTTCTGTGATGTAAAGCACTGGACAAAGTGTGGTGATGTCAGTAATTTGTCTCACAAACCATGTATTTTGTTAACATGTCTATTTTTCCAAATCAATTGCAAAATGATACTGAAGTATCTTTAATGCACCTTGGTTAAAAAGTTATGATACATGGCTATGAACTAGAATGAAATAAATACTTTTCAAATAAAAAGAAAAAAGAAAAGGCATCACACAAGGAATTATAGTAGAAATGTAATCAAAATAGAAAAATATCTTCAAAATTAGCCTTTAGCTCAAATCATTACATGAATGAAAATTCAAACATTACATGAATGAACCTTTAATTTAAAATTTAAAAATTTAAAACTGAAATAACAAAAATTTTACTCTGTTACTGAACATACCTGTAACTAGACAGAATTTTGTTGTAAATTGAAAATGGAGATTTGAAGAGAAAAAACACTTTTTAACTACTGACAAAATATAAAATTTGATAAATATGAATCTAACATTTAAGAGTATTGAAGAAAAGCAAATCTCCCTAACAATATCCTATTGAGGAAGTAAAACATTTGTGCTCGCTAGTGAAAGTACAAGTCCAGTAGAAAGCATCTGCAAAGTCCTACTAAAGTCAGAACAGCTGATTAGAACCTGCTCAGCCTGCTTAGAATCCAGAACCACCAGCTCAGAGACAGAACCACCACAAAGGTCAACTCTGTCCCCCATACATATATCTGACCTGCAAATTTCCCTGGTAACTAGGACAGGTAGTATAATTTGCACCACTCAAGGGAAAATGAAGATATGGGGTACGTTTTGTCAAATATCAAATAATTTGAAGATATCAGAAGTGGAAAAACAAAGATAAATACCTTCAGTGAAGTGGCAGGATACAAAATCAACTCAAAAAAATCAGTAGCCCTCCTATACACAAAGGATAATGAAACCGAGAGGGAAATCAGAGAAACATCACCTTTCACAATAGCCACAAATAGCATAAAGTATCTTGGGGTAACACTAACCAAGGAAGTGAAAGATCTATTTGACAGGAACTTTAAGACC
>PVIU01022878.1:0-28520 GCA_004026605.1 Ondatra zibethicus | reverse complement strand
TTGAGTTCTTTGTATATTTTGGAGATCAGACCTTTGTCTGATGTGGGATCAGTGAAGATCTTCTCCCATTCAGTAGGTTGCCTTTTTGTCTTAATGACTGTGTCTTTTGCTTTACAGAAGCTTCTCAGTTTCAGGAGGTCCCATTTATTCATTGTTGCTCTTATTGTCTGAGCCCTTGGGGTTTTACATAAGAACTGGTAGATCTTGTAATGTCACCATGGACCTGATATATTGTCCCTTGGTAGACTGGACACAGTGGTCTTCATGACTATGACTGCACAGTGTAAGTGCTAGAAAACATATTTGTTGAACAAATTCATCAATTATTGAAGAAACAGAATCTGGAAATTATTCCAACTGAATGCATCCCAGTCCTAAGTTTCTTTTAAATGTTTGGGAATAACAAAATATATTGATGCTTAACTTAAGCAGTGATGTAATTTTTAAGAATAAGACAGAGGCAGAAACTATCAAGCAACTTGTTGGAGAACGTTTTAGGGATTAATAATGAAACGGAATTATTTTTTTTAAAAAAACAATATCTTTCAGAAATGCCTCTCAGTTCTTATATATCAGTCATGTAAGCTAGATGGAATAACTCATACCTTTAATTCCAGAATTTGGGAGACTAATGCAGGATGATGGCTACAAGTTAAAGACCAGTGAGGTCTTCATGGTGAGACCCTGTTCAAGATGAACCAATCAAGCATGGAAGCATAGGCAGGTAACCAGTGATGACAAAATTATTTTAAAATAAATTAAACTTATTATTTTATATCATTTTTGTTCATGAACAGAAGTTTATAAAAGTTAATAGAAATGGAGCAATCTTCTCAGACTCTAGAGGAAAAGTCAATAGAAGCTTTTGGCAGCTGAATGGGCCCACAGGCCTGTAAACTAAGTGCAGAGGTATACACAGGTGAACAGGCCAGGATGAGATACACAGGAAGACCCATCCTTAAAAGCAATTATTATTTTTTTCTACCTGTATAAATTTTCCTTATAACATTTACCAATTTCAAATTAGCGTCTATTTTCTTTTTATACTACCTGCATTTTGTTAGAAAACAAATATGGCATGTACTTAATTACACTGTTTTTGTACACAGTTGTCATAGAAATGATGGCTATTTTAAAAGAAGGGCATTGAAGGCGAACTCTCTTCCCCTGGAAGTTCCTATAAGTTGGGTTTCAAGATGAATCTAGCTTGAGCAACACAATGAAATATTTAAGAATAGCTGTTTTCTTTCTATTTCTTTAACTTTAACATGATTTATTTTTCCTAGTACAGATATCTTAAACCTGCACCTTAAAATGTGGGGCTGGAGTTTGCTAGGATTAAAGCAAATGTTGTTAGGGTTGAAATGGAGAGGTTGGGAGCATTGGGAGGGTAAATAGAAGGACTTGAGTTAAGCTGAGGTATGAGATACTCCACCTAATGAGATAAGAAGGAAGACAAGGCTGTGAGAGGAAAAAAAATGCCAGTCTTGGCAGGCCTGGGCTGGCTCCCACGGAGCACTCCATGAGGACCATGCGCAAGCACATTGTCCTTTTCCCCAGTGAACTTCTCATCTTTGGAGACAATTAAACATACCTGCTCTTGCATTTAGTGCACCTAATTGTAATGGAATAAATTCAAAGAAAGATTTTACCTATTCCAGGAAAGGATTCACCCCGAGTATGGAGGAGAACTGATGGACCAGGATTTATAAGTGCGCTCACTGAAGTGGGTGGGGCCCTCGCTACTCTGCGCATTCAGCTCTCACTTGGGAACAGCTGCTTTCCCCTTCTTAGATGATAACAATAAATATGGACATCTTGCTTGCTCTACCTGTGCCCAGGTGATGTTGTTAAGGCTGTGATCAGAGGGAATTCAGGTAAAGGCATCTCTTTCTTTGAGGGGGGAATAATATTTTCCCTATAAGAGCTTTCAAAATGTTTTCTAAGAACTATACCAGAAGTTGTGGGGGGGGCTCTTTTCTTTTGTGGATGTGATTAAAATGGAAATGGGACTTGATGTTTCTTCTAAATCTATATTCAACTCCACCTCAAAAGGCAGCCCCAAGTGTGACAACAACCAGACATTTGGAATGCTGGCTAAACTGGTTCTCTAAGTGGCTGAGGAAAACACATAGAAGCCACAAACTCCCATGCTAGCAACCAGTGGCCTTCAGCCAGTTCCCTCATTTATGGGAGGACTCCCCCATCATTTCTATGCATTGTATCCTTTACTTAGGTTGCATGATTAAGCTTTATGTCTTTTAAGATCCTTCTTCAAAGGCCAATTCAATCCAAATTTACAGAAGAATAATCTTTAGAAAGTTTATAAAGTATATGCCTGCACACACACACACACAAATATATACAATTTTAATTAAAGAATGCTTGGGTTGCAAACCAAGATATTGGGGCAGAGAAGATGTCTGAGTCAGCAAAATGCCTTCTGCTCAAGCACCAGGAAATTAATCTAGATCTGGGCATGGCTTCAGTGATGCTGGGGGACAGAGATGGGAAAAGCCTTGGAACTTTCCAGCAAGCCACTCCGAGGCTAGAAAGCATAGGAAATAGTTTAGTAACCTGGGACTTTGTTGGGTGTGGGTGACATACATCTCTATTTTCTAAGAATATATGTGTCAGCCCAGCTCTTTCATCTGCTGTGGTGGTTTGAATAAGAATGGCCTCCATGGACTCATATCTGAATGCTTATGGAGCGACATTAGGAGGTGTGGCTGTGTTGAAGGAAGTGTGTCACTGGGGGTTAGTTTCAAATGCCCAAGTCAGGCCCAGTGGCTCTCTCTCTCTTTCTGTTGCCTGTCAATCCAGATGTAAAACTCTGGACTCCTTCTCCAGGACTAAACCTCTAAAGCTGTAAGCCAGCCCTGATTGTCTGCTTTCCTTTATAAGAGTTGCCATCATCATGATGTCTTTTCATACAACAGGAACCTTAACTAAAACTCCTGGATGATGTGGGAAGGCCTTCTGTATATGTGTTGCTTTTATTGGTTAATAAATAAAGAATCTGCTTTGGCCTGTGATAGAGCAGAATAGAGCTAGGGGGGAAAACTAAAC
Source organism: Ondatra zibethicus (assembly GCA_004026605.1). Taxonomy (NCBI): domain Eukaryota; kingdom Metazoa; phylum Chordata; class Mammalia; order Rodentia; family Cricetidae; genus Ondatra; species Ondatra zibethicus. The sequence goes on along the minus strand of PVIU01022878.1, from coordinate 25,451 downwards.
TGAATGCTGGGAGTAAGTAGGCAGAGTCAATAAGATACCATGTAGCCGCCAGAAGAGAAAGATGCTAACTGGAAGTCAGAATCTTGCCAGTAGGCTACGAGCCTCATGATAAAACAGGAAATATTAGAAATCTCCTTTTTTCCTGCCTTAAAAACACAGAAACACAGCATGCTTATATCCTCCAAACTGTGACCTACGTCAGAAAGTAAACATTTACGATCATACTTTGAATCAATAGTTTCAATAGATTACTGATAGTAGAGGAAGATATTTCTGTGGCTAAAACAAACAAAAATATGTCATTGGTATCTGAAGCTCAGAATTCTCTCTTGCCCCTCACCATCGTTTGCTAAAGACCAGTTATCTGGTAGGTACAACAGATTTAACAAGGTTCAAATTAAACCCTTAATTTGGCCCCTTAACCTTGGGAGAGGGTCGAAGGGGAGGAGAGAAGCAGGGAGGGGAGCAGAGAAAAATGTAGAGTTCAATAAAAATCAATTTAAAAAATTGGCCCCTTTAAAAAAAGTATTAGAAACAGGTTAAACAGTGATTTAATTAATATAGTTTCTGTGTGGTTATTTTGGTTCTGGGTGGCCAGGAACAAATTCTGGCTACACCTGGATATGCATTTTTTCCAGTCCTTTAGTCTTGGACCCCAACTTGTATCAGTCTATAGAAGTACCACTCTGAACAACAGTGTAAATTTCTCTCCTTCTAACAGCAATCAAATTAATATAGCATTCCTATTATATTTATATTCCCAATATGTCCTGGTACAAGATAATGAAAAGGAATTGTCCAGATTTAACTGGCTCAAAAAGGATTTACAATTAGGCAAAAATTCATCCACAAACAAACTTATAAAGAGAACTCCCAACTTTCCATCTTATGTCTATGCTCCCCATTCACTAGCACATATATGGACAATCAGGCACACATATGCATACACACCAACACACAAAATATATAAAATAGAAAAATAAGAAAAAGTATGTCTAATTGAGGTTTTCTATTTTCTGGGGTCTTGAAGTCCTTATTCTCACCCTGAACAAAGGATGTTGTTTATTACAACCGGAGGCACTTTGTCCTCCTGTAGCTGTACATCAGCCAATGAGACCCTGCCACAAACCCAGGAGGAAACTATTCGAAGGCTCTTCTGTGACTCAGGAACACATTGCCTTTAAGCATTCAGTTGTACAAGCAGGAATCAAGTATCTGTTCATCGCAATAGAGTATGATGGGGATTGAGAATACACAGCCAAGTAAGATATAAGTCCTGCCTTTAATGAGTTTTCAAAAACAATGAGCAAACCTAGGTGGGGGTTGCGAGGGAAAGTCAGAAGGGCAGAATGAAGGAATGTACTAATTGTGAAATAGGGATGTGGGGAGGCATTCCAGAGAGGAGGAAAGGACAGTCAGTTTGAAGCTCCTCAAAACTTATGTTCTGGAATTCATATCTCAGTACATAAATATCAAAGGATGGGATGTTTTCGAGATGATTGGGACATTATGATTCTGTCCTTGGGCTTGGTATCAGTACCTTTATAAAAGATATGCAAGGGAACTAGTGTAGTCCTGGGCATCATGGCCCTTGCCTGTAATTTCAGCATGATGGATGAGATGGGCAGAAACAAGATGATGGCAGTAATTTCTGGGAAAGACTGGTTTCCAAAAGTAAAGCATATTTTTAAAGGCTAGAACGGAGGTAGTTTATCCTTTCTTCATGTGAAGAAAATGAAGATGCCACCCAAAGTGAACAGGTCTTCAACAGAAACTAAATCTGTTAGCACCTCTGACTTCTCCACCTCTAATTCTGTGGGAGAAGCGTTCTCTGCAGAACTATGGAGAAGCATTCTCTACAGTACTATGGAGAAGCATTCTCTACAGGACTATGGAGAGACCATTCTCTGCAGTACTATAGAGAGAGCATTCTCTGCAGTACTATGGAGAAGCATTCTCTGCAGGACTATGGAGAGAGCATTCTCTGCGGGACTATGGAGAGAGCATTCTCTGCAGGACTATGGAAAAACATTCTCTGCAGGACTATGGAGAGAGCATTCTCTGCAGTACTATAGAAAAGCATTCTCTGCAGGACTATGGAGAAACATTCTCTGCAGGACTATGGAGAAGCATTCTCTGCAGTACTATAGAGAGCATTCTCTGCAGTACTATGGAGAAGCATTCTCTGCAGGACTATGGAGAAGCATTCTCTGCAGGACTATGGAAAAAACATTCTCTGCAGTACTATAGAGAGCATTCTCTGCAGTACTATGGAGAAGCATTCTCTGCAGGACTATGGAGAAACATTCTCTGCAGTACTATAGAGAGCATTCTCTGCAGTACTATGGAGAAGCATTCTCTGCAGGACTATGGAGAAACATTCTCTGCAGTACTATAGAGAGCATTCTCTGTGGGACTATGGAGAGAGCATTCTCTGCAGGACTATGGAGAAACATTCTCTGCAGGACTATGGAGAGAGCATTCTCTGCAGGACTATGGAGAGAGCATTCTCTGCGGGACTATAGGGAAGCATTCTCTGCAGTAATATGAGAGAAGCATTCTTCATTGATAAATCACCCACTCTACAACTTTATTTTAGAACACCCAGTCACAATAGAACAATCCAGAAGAACTGAAGAACAGAGGCTGTGCTGGGGAGACAGTGAATTATCCAACATGGCTGCCATGTTAGTCTCTAAAATTTTATGAGAAACTTTGATAAATGAAGGTCACAGGGAGTCTTCTCTGGGAACTACAGCCAGTGGGATGCATGGCTGCCTCAGACAGCACTGCAAGTAACTCTCGCCATGGTTTCTTCCAGGTAGCTCTATCAGAAATCCTTGCCTGGCCTGTTACACAGAGAAACCATGTCTCTAAAAAACAACAAAACAGGAAAGGAAGGAAGAAATGGGAAGAAAAGGGAAGGGAAGGGGAGGGAAGAGAAGGGAAAGAAGGAAGGAAGGATAGAAGGAAGAAAGAAAGAAAGAAAGAAAGAAAGAAAGAAAGAAAGAAAGAAAGAAAGAAAGAAAGAAAGAAAGAATCCTTACCTGAACACAGACAATACAAGCTGAAATTAGCTGGGACTGTGCAATTGCTTGGGACCAGTGAAAGGCTCTGAACTTTTGTAAAGGATATTGATTGCAGCTAGGAACCACTGTAGATTGTAAGAAGGAAGTATGAGATGAGGTTAAAAATTTAAACCTTAGCAATAATAGAAATGATAGTTTATGAGGGCCTGAACACAAAGAGGGGCAAATAAATGAAGTTTTAAAATATGCAGTATCCATAAGAATGGAACAGAAATGAGCAAGGTGGTACTAAAGTCAAATTATATCTTCTGTTTTCCTCAATAGGTCTTGGTAACTATCTGTAGATGCTTTCAATATTTGAACGTATTTAACTAAGTTGCTTATTGTCTGACTTAGTTTTGCATTCTTTTTTCCATCTGTAATTCTGAACACTGTTACTCTGACTCCATTCAAACTCAGATCTGAGTCTCACAATTGCCTAACTCTGCAGTCTTATGCTATGACACAAAGCAGTGAGTGATTTTGTGAAGGCTTTTATTCATACCTAAGGAATTGAGAAAGAACAAATAACTATCCTATTGGTGACAAGGACCATATCAGATCTATATCTGTGTCAATATCTACAGCCTTGGCAAGATGGAGGTTGACCTTTGGTACTGGGCTGGCTGCTAACTCAAGGTGCTGGTGTGGGCATGTGTTCCCATCCCTGGAGAGATGAGACTGTTGAGCACAAAGGAAAGAAGAAGCTCATCTGGCATTACAAAGGGGCTGCTTCATACACAGAGTCACTCAGTCATCCCAACTTCTCATGCTTGGAGAAGACCATTTCCATTTTTGAAGGAACACTAGTGACTATTTGAGTGTGCAGGCTATTTATGGTTCTTGGAGCTTATTGACAATATTGACCCACGCGTTGAGGAGAAATAAGACTTTTATTTGAATCTTAGCTATTTCTCATACTTTAAACTTTGGAAACAGACAAGTTCTAGCGAGAAGATGAATGGCTAGCCTGTTTTTAATCCATTGTACCTCTTTTATGTTCCACAGGAAAGACAGCCAAGGGTATTGAACTCTATCACATCAATAAGCACATTTGCATTTATGGGATGTTTCGTGTTTTGTGTATTTCAAACAGCAACACAAATTGACACGCTAAGTAGCAGTTGTGCTTAGACAAAAGTATCTGGTTTCTGTTAGGAAGACTGATGAATAAGAATGTTATTTCCCAAAAGGATTTCCTGCTTTGTAGTTATCAGTTCTAAATCCAATAAATTTATTTCATTGTAGGAAGTGAAGTTTCTTAATATTTAACAATCTTTTGCTTATTCAAAGAGTCTTCTTTGACCTTATAACTCATTTCAAACTATATAATATATTGAGCATAAACACAAGGCTTACACTAATGTTTAATTTGCCATACATACATGCCTCTTTATATTTATTAGTAAATAGCAAATGTTTAATATTTGTTTCAGTGGAGTGAAGCAAATTTTTTCATAACTTTTTAGATTCATTATTGCCTTACAGATCTGATTGTCATAATGCCAGCATTGGTGTGAGCATAAAGATGACAGGAAGATGAGAGCCAAACAGTACATGGTATTGGAGTGAACAGATGAGAATCTTTTCAATAAAGTAACAGCAGGCAGTCGAGTCAGAGATAGGTGATCATAAATTGGCCAAACTTTGCTTTTGTTAAAAATGCGGAGTAGCTCTTTCTAAGAAGTTCCAGGTAGCTCTATGAAGTATACACAATGTATTGGCTTATGATCCACCAAGTCTATGAATTAGTTGGTGTCATGACCATGAGAGACACAGCAGGTGATAACTAGTGTTCAACAGGCCAACCTACCAGATGAGTGATTCTCTGATGATGAGCCCCACCTGGGAAGGCTATGGAGTTACTGGCTATGGAAACCAGTTGCTCCTATCTGTAATTTCTCTCATGAGTCACTTCATTACTCCCCTAAGAACTTCATTTCTTCCCTAACAATAGCCTGGGTGTTTTGCCCACTGTTTGTGTGTTTGTCTCATGAAAATATTCTATCTACCAGGCACATATATCTGTGGGTGGTCAGGAAGATGACTTTTTGTGTGATTGTATAGTTTTGATATACTGGACATGCTTCATAACTGGATCTATTTGTACCATGAGAACTGTGGGTACTTAGAAGCCTGCTTTCTTCCCTTTTAATTAGACTAATATAAAAAATAACAATTTTTCCTCAGTCTATCAAAATCTTCACACAATTAGCTCACTTTTACCTCAAAGCAAGTTCAAACTAGACTAAAGGTTTCTTTGTAAATAGATTATAAGTTTAAAACTTTACAGCTATCTCAAGTTCATAGTCATAGATGTCCAACCTAGGCTAAGAAAAGCATTCAATTCTTCACTTGCTAGTCTATTAACAATGGATCTGTGTCTCAAAGCTATCATTGCCCACTGTGGCCCCCACACCTGGTCTGGTAGCAGTTTTGCATCTATGGCCTTGGGAGCTTGTGTTGCCATGGCAATGACTCAGCTCCTTATTGGTTGCTCTAGGAATGTGCTTTCAACCAACGAGAGGAATTTTTTTGTTACTTCAAGTCTCCTGAAGGAGAAAAGTTTTTAGAATAGAAGAAGAAGCTAGGAAAATTTAGAAGTAGGACAGGAGAATTAGGATAAAGGCAGAACAATAAAGAAACTGGCACAAAAAAAGTACAGAGAGCTATTCATTTCCAAGCCTCAAATCCCAAGTCCCTTGCTTGCCATAGCATTCTCTCTGATCCCTGAAAGGGAATTGAAGATGACATTCAAAAGACCTTGATAAGTTGGTGTCTTAGTTAGGGTTTCTATTGCTGTGAAAAAATACCACAACCAAAAGCAGCTTTGGGAGGAATGAGTTTATTCAATCACAGTTTCTTTTTACAACAGTTCATCATCAGAAACAGTGTGGTGGTTCAAAGGAAAATGGCCTCCATAGGCCACTATTAGAAGGTGTGACCTTATTGGAGTAGGTGTGTGCTGTTGGAGAAAGTATGTCAGTGGGGGTCAGTTTTGAGGTCTCAGATGCTCAAACCCAACCCAGTGTGACATTTTCTTCCTGCTGCCTATGGATCCAGATATAGAACTCTCAGCTCCTTTTCCAGCTCCATGTCTACCAACATGCTGCTATGCTTCCTGCCTTGATGACAATGGACTAAATCTTTGAGACTGTAAGCCAGCCCCAATTAAATGATTTCTTTTATAAGAGTTGCCATGGTCATGGTGTCTCTTCATAGCAGTAGAAATCCTAACTAAGACAAGTAGTAAGGGCAGGAACTCAAGCAGGACAGGATCCTGGAGGAAGGAACTGAGCAGAGATCATGGAAGGGAGCTGCTTACTAGGTTGCTTATCATGTCTTGCTCAGTCTGGTTTCTTATAGAAAGGACTGGGCCTTCCCATATCAATCACTAATTAAGAATATGCCATGCACCCTGATCTTATGAAGACATTTTCTCAGTTGAGATTTCCTCCTTTCAGATGACTCTAGCCTGTGTCAAGTTGACATAAAACTAGCCAGCATAGTTGGTGACCCAATCACGGCTCCTTTGACACAGTGGCTAACCCATATTGAAACCCTTTATTGTTTACTGAATGCATTCAAAATTTGAAATGGCAGTTCCAGGAGTTTGTCATAACCATCACTTCTGATAGGATGGGCGCCTGAAGCCCTTAGAGAGAACAGGAGGTACATTAAGGACGTCCACTTTCTACCCTATGCACTCAGACCCAGCCTACTGGCACTGGGAATTTCTGATGCTCTCTAAACATCTTTCTCACTCAGAAATGCTCTTGAATTATTCATACTTGCCTGTGTACCTAAATTCTTGGATTCAAAAGGAATATATTAAAGTATGAAGTGTCCCAGTCAATTACTTAGAGATGAGCAGAAAGAGACAATGAACCAGGGATAAAGCAATGCATTAAAGTGTAGAAATCTTCAACAGAAGTAATTAAACAATTTCTCCATGTATAATCTCAAAATGGCTTGCACAATGTTTCTCAGCTAAATGACTTAGCAGCAGACACAAGTGTCACAAAGGGAATGCATATCAGCAATTCTGAACAACACATAGCCTTTCCATATTTAGCAGCTGTAGTTTTAGAATCATCTTCTGGGATCCCTGATATAGATACAGTTACTATCAATCCTTGCAGTGCACAATGCCCATTTGCGCTCTGTGCGCTGCCATGCAGTTCGTGAGCTTCGGGCAGCCATGCAGTTTGTGAGCTTCAGGCAAGGGGCTGGAGGTTGAAACACACAAAGACACACAGAGACAGCACAGACAGAGAGACAGAGACACAGACTTCTAGTCACTGGTAAGAAGCCCTTTATTCAATAGCACCATGGAGGCTTATATACCCAACAGTAAGGTGGGCCAACAGGTGAAAACCTTATCCTCTGATTTTCAAGGCAAGGCAACACATGCTCATGAAGCACAGCTTTCAGTAACTCAAAACAGAAGGAAAGTAAAGATCTCTAGCAGGGAAGAGCAGCTGGAGGCCAGGACTCCAAATGATCCCACCAAATCCTTTCTCTTTTGTAAGATTTCCTGTTTTCAGAACATTTACAGAATTGTTTTCAATTAATAGAGAACAGGAATGTTTCTAAGTTTCATTCCCCAAAGCCCCAAGCCACAGTTGACTTAGATAGGTTATTCTGGATGGAAAACCTTAAATCATGAAACATCATTGAAAACCCAGGAAGTGGAAAAGGGTTAAAGGGAACATCTCCTGGCAGAGAACATTTCCCAGCATTGTGAGAAAAAAAAAGTTACTCTCTCACAAGTCTGATTGTACACAACACCATTCTACCTATCCTCTATTGTTGAACCAGTGATTGTGAATTAGCAAGAGATCTCACCTGTCTGACTAAGACATCAAATTTTATTCTAGCATTTGGTCAGAGATTGTGGATTGCTCACCAGTGATATATATGTGGCGTGCTTGCCCATGGCTTTCTTGTTTTCCTGTGGAATGTTACTAAGAATGATGCAATAAGATTAGGGCTTCACACGGAGTTAAGTGTGGTAATGCTTTTTTATCCTGATGGCTGATCTCTGGACTTGTGAGAAGTGAGTGAGAGAATACAGTATTATTGTTTAATAATATGTGACAGAGAAATAATTTTTCTTAATGGAAAAAATGTTATTTGAGCAGGAATTTGGGAAGCAGACATTACTGTCAAAATGCAGGTTGTAATAATGATAGACAATCCTTAACAGTATCATTTGGTTAAAAACTCTATTCTCGCCTGGCAGTGGTGGTGCACGCGTTTAATCCCAGCACTTGGGAGGCAGAGGCAGGCGGATTTCTGTGAGTTTGAGGCCAGCCTGGTCTACAGGAGCTAGTTCAGGACAGGATCCAAAGCAACACAGAGAAACTTTGTCTCGAAAAACCAAAACAACAACAACAACAACAAACCTCTATTCTCTGAAATGTTTCCTTCTAGGTGACTAATTCTATTACAATATGAAATTTTAAAACAGGATCCCATAGGCTTAATGGTTCTGAAATTTTTCTATTAAAATCTAAGATGAGGCAGTCTTATTTGAGCACATAGGGATATTGTTATTCTATGGCTGAGTGTGACTAGAATTCCAAAAAGGTTAAGTCATGTTTTATGTGTTAGTTTGTTTCTAGTCTTCTGGTGTATAAATATTAATCATCTTTGAGAATACAAGACCAAAGTTCTTACTGGAAAATTCTTGATTTGGAATAGCTTAATCCTCATGGCATTGAAGCATTTACCAGGTCACACAGAATGGTTTGAATAAAACAGAATTCTGACCAGAATAGATTTCACTTGAGAGGAATTGTCTTCAGCCATGAATATACCATTAAAATGTGATTTCAGCATCATATGACAAACATGCCCACTTATCTTGTGCTGAAATTATCAAGTAATCAACTCAGCACAAACTCTGAAGCCTGGAGCAACCTTTCTGGTTGGTGCAGACTAGCAAGGCCTATCTATAGCTTGTTCATGATAAACGACCAGGCAAAATCCTCTTATAAGATTACATGGTTAAAGTTCAGAGAAAGAAAGAGCAGATTGTCCCCCTACAAGTCTCTTTAGTAACAAAGGAAAACTCCCAAAAGTCACATGACGAATTTAAGCTCACATCTTACGGGCCATGATTGGTTCCCACAAGAACCAACCTCTGGGTGAGAAAAAGCCCACATGATGGTTTTAAGCAATTCTGAGTCTCTGTCTGAGGTCCTTCCTCCCTGAGATGTGTCCTAAAGATCAGGGTGAATCCCTGAATACAAGTGAATGTGAGAGATATGTAGGGAACAAGTTATATCTCTAAAGATAATAATATATCTGAATAATTTTTTGAAAGTGAAGTTTACTCAGAAGGGTCAACAAAATTATGACTTTTATATGTCTTCATCATTAATTGTTTATGTAATGACTCAATTTTCAAATTGTCACAAGTGCATTATCACATTGAATTACCATCTAACTGTCATTGATGTAATTAACCACAAACATGGCATAGTGAAATAAGAATTAATTTTTATGACTTCTTTCCTCTAGCACATGATTCTAACTCCTGCAAGAAAATCAGTTCCTAGTCAATCTGTGCTCAACTCAGAGTTTTAATGGTCAGCAGAGAATTTCTGCGTCCTAGGAGAGGATGGGAGGCTTTTCAAGGAAGGGAGATACAGCATTCACTTTCTCTTGCCATTATAAAAAATAATGAATGACCAAGGCACTTACGAAAGACAGCACTTACTTGGCCTTATGGTTTCAGTGGGTTGGAGTCCATGATGACTGAGCAGAGGAATGGAAGCAAGAATTGCTGAGAGCTCACATCTCAAAATGAGAGCAGGAGACCAAGAACACCCTGGGCACGGCAAGAGTCTTGAAGCCTCACACCCTTGTTACGTGAAACCATTGGCTAAATGGATCAAAATCCCACCACACACCCTACCCTTAAAGACATATTTTTTCCCAAAAAAGCCACACTTCTAAATCCTTTCCCAAAATTCCATGAACTGAGGGCCAAGTATTAAAACACATAAACCTGTGAAGGCCATTCTCATTCAAACCCAAACACTATACTTCCTAGTCCTCATAGATTCACAGTCATATATAAAATTAAAACACAAAAATGAGTAGCCTTTCTATATTCAAATGACCAATGAATTGAGAAACAAATCATGAAAGTATTAACTCTCATAATGATCTCAAAAGTATATGTTCCAGTAACTAACCAAGCCTGTGAAAGACTTCTATAAAGAAGGGACTTCTTGTAAAGAGGGACTAATACAAGAAATACAGGGAGGGACAGATAAAACTAAAGGCCATTTGAGAGATCTACTACAGTAGAAGCTTCTTAAAATATATGTTAATACAAAGATATGAATGGAACTACCAAATAATGGAAGAGACAAAGTCCCAAGTAAACATCTCTCACCATCAAATGAAACCTTCAGTGCCAGGAAAGGGTACATATAATTGAAGTTTTGACCAAAGGGGACCCCTAGAAATCCCTAAATAACTCAAGCTATTGCCAAGTCTATTGGTAGCTTCCCACAAACGGATGGTAAGGCTTTCTTGCTGAAGATGACACCTAAGTAACTCATTGAATATGGAGAAGCTGGGCTGGTGCCTGTCTAAACCTTCACCCCTACGTGCTAGAGATTATGATACCAGAGGCACTGTTCACACTGCCAGGGGAGAAAGGTAAACACCAACCCAGCTGCAAACCCTTTGTTCTACAATGGCCCTGCCTAAGAGATATGCAAGTGTAATAGGGGAACAAGATGGCGGGAATTGCCAGCGACTAACTGATTAGACTTAAGGCACACTCCACAATATGAAACCAATGCCTGACACTGGGTGGCGAGGAGCCTGAGATAGATAGGCCATGGAAATAGAGGAAAACCCAATACTATTGTTCTGCTAAAGAAGAGCAATGCAATGATTCCTAATAACACTCTGCTATACTCATAGATCAGTGCCTTGCTTGGTCATCATCAGAGAAGCTTCCTTTTGCAGCTGCTGGGGACAAATACAGGGACCAACAACTAGACAATCTGAGAGAGTGAGCAACCCTGGAGCACTCAGTTGTAAATGGGACTAAATTCCTCCCCACAAGGATTAGGGAAATCTGTGGAAGGGAAGATGGAACACTGTAAAAGACAGTAGGGACTGACGACAATAATAAACTAAGGTCTTCTAGACAAACAGGGCTGGCACACGTATGAACTCACAGAGACTGTAGAAACACATACAGGATCTGCACAGGTCGAAGCCAGAGGGGGTCCAAACACCAGGAAAAGAAATGGACAAAATCTCCCCTCTCAGGCAAAGTCACTATCTCGATTTGATAACCACCCATGAAGGAAAAGTCAGCTTTCTCGAAGGAACTCTCACTGGGTACACAAATCACACCTTAAGGGTAGGTCCCATTCTCAGAAGTAGATAGTCTGCATAAAACAGAGACAGGGTGCTTTCTGGAGGATTTTTGTCTCATAATGCTTTGTCTGGACATTTTTGTACCTTACGTGTCTTTTGCTTCTATATTATGGTTTCTAATTTTGTATTTTTATGAGATTTCTGGGGGGTGTTTGTGTGTCTCTATGTCTGTAGGTGTGTCTTGTGATTTTGTCTGGCTCTTTTTTTCTTTGTTTGCTATTTTTCCTATTCAGTATTTGTTGTTGTTGCTGTTGCCTGTTTGTTTTCTAATGAGAGAAAGCAAAGGTATGGATTTGGGTGGATGGGGAGGTGTGAGGGTCTGGGAAGAATTTGGGGAGGGGAAACCATGATCAGAATATATTATGTGAAAAAATCTATTTTCAATTACAAAAAAATACAAAATAATAATAAAGAGGATGACAATGATAAATCTTTAAAATAAAAGAAAAGTTTGATGATTGAAGGAAAAAGAAGAGAAAGAAAGCCAGCTAAGCAAACGATGAGGAGCAAGCCAGTAATCAACACCCTTCCATTGCCTTTGCTTCAATTTCTACCTCCAGGTTCCTGCCCTAAGTTCCTTCAATGATGCACTACAGTGTGGAAGTGTAAAGCTGAAACAAAGTCTTTTACCTTCTCCACCACCCCTCAAGATGTGTTCACTCCAACTTCAAAAGCCCCATGTTGCTTTCAGTCCTGATGCTTTAAAGGTCCAGTGTCTCTTCTGGGGCTCAAGGCGGTCTCCTAAGAAAATGATCTGTCATCTACTTCCAACATGCAATGGTGCACATTGCACATTACTATTGTGAAAGGGAGGAAAAGCGATAGTGAGGAAATACTGTACAAACGCAAGTCAGGAACCAAGCTTGGCCAGCTCCCAAGCCTGTAGCTTCATACCCAACATCAGAGGGCCTAGCTGGCTCCATCCCTCCAGTTCTGAAGCCTGGAACACATTTTTCTCCATTGGGCTGTTTCCACTCCCTGTCTACGGCTCTCCTGGCAAATATCCCATGGTTCTGGGGGCTCTAACCCAAGCCAGACTTCACTTGCACAGCTTCAAGAAATGGTCTTTCAAGGCTCCTTGCTCTCCCACTGCCTTCATGCATTGACTTCCCTGCCAGATTCGCCTGAAATCAGTGCCTCTCTTTCACTGTGGAGGAAGATTTCCTCACCCCCTTTAATCATGTATCCTTAATGCCCTTAAAGTCAGAATCACATGGATGATATTGCCAAGTTTGGCTGCCAACTTGGAATGAAGCCTGGCCCCCTTGAACCACATTTTCTGTAGCTTTCCTTTGGTTTTGCTTTGATTTTTTTGAGCTTTGGGGATTTATTTCTTTATTTATTGCTTGTTTTCAGACAGGGTCTCACTATGGCACACTAGTTGACCTGGAATTTACAGAGATCCCATCTGTGTTCTCCTCATACTCCCCAACTAAGACAGCTTGATTTTGAGTTCCATTTTGCATTGAAAAGTCTTAATTTAATAAGCTAATCACAATAAGTATTCTAATAAAAAGATAAGACTCATTTGATTCTTAAAATGCTCACAAATAATGAAAAATGACTTATCTTTCATCTGCATAGTATCATACATAATCAATAGCATTGTCCCACTATTTCCAATTTTTTTTCTCAGTCTTTTTGTTGAAAATAGTTTTTTTTCACATAGTATATGCTGATTATAGTCCCCCTCCCCCATTATCCTCCTGGTTCCTCTTCACCTCCCATCCAGATCCAGTCCCTGAGTGTGTCTCATTAAAAAAGAACAGTCTTCTAAGAGATAGCAACCAAATGTGAAAAATAAAATATAATAAGATGGAACAATAACTAACACATTGAAATTGAACAAAAAAACAACAAAACAGACAGAAAAGATCCCAAGAGAGGGCACAAGAAACAAATACCTAGTCATTCTTCTGCTCAGAAATCTCATAAAAACACTGAACTGGAAGTCATAGCATATATGCAAAGGACCCATAGGGTAAAAAAGACAATAAACAAATAAGTAGGCTGTTTCTTCTCACAAGTTGGAAACTTAGCTGACAGCATCCTTCCTTCTATTTCATCATAGATTGGGAGGTTTCTTAATCTCCCTATCCTTTTCAGCACAAACCTCAGTTCAACTATTCAATTCCCCTGTGCTCTTTTTCTTTTCAGACTTGCACAGTTTATATTTCTTTTTGCTCTGCTCACCTCTATTTCATTATAGTCCTGCAGAAGAGTAATTATTAATAGTCACATGGCAGAGCCAATATTTGGCTATCTTAACATCTTCTCCACCAAAGAATCTACTAGTCCATTATTTTTCAATTTAGCCTCAGGCAAATTCTTAGGACAGGGCAAAAGGCAACCACATTCTTTGTCAAAATACCACAAGAATAGTCTCTAGCCTTATTGCTAATATTGGCCCCTTCTAAAACATCTTCAGCTGGGCCAACATGTTCCACACTGCTTTCTGCACTACTGACTTTCCAGTGCTTAGTGGGATGCATAGTAAGCTCTGCTTAAAGCATTCAGCCACTTTCCTGTTCCAACGTCCCAAACGCTTTCACAGTCCTTCAAAAGGCAATTCTTCAGACCCTTCACAGCAATATCCCACCCTGGGAGCAACTGCTGTCTGTCTCAGTTCCTTTCCTATTGCTGTGATAAAGCGCTGTGGCCAAGGCAACCCATAAAAAAGATTGTTTCATTGGGCTCATGGTTCCAGAGGGTTAGAGCCCAAGATGGAAAAGTGAAGGCATGAAAGCGGAAACCGTGAGAGCTCCTTTCTCAAACTACAAGCATGAGACAAAGGAAGGGCACCCGGAGAAAGGCAGGAGTCTTTTGAAACCTCAAATCTCACCCCAAGTGGCATACCTCAAACAAGGCCACACTTCCTAATCCTTCCCCAACAGTTCCACCAAATGAGTATGCAAACACATGAGCCTATGTAGAGCACTCTCATTCAAACTACCACAGTGTTAAGAGCAGGCTAGAGAGGCAGGTGGGATAAGGTATGATGTGGCACTTTCCTACTGGTCATCACATGTATATATGTATATACCCCCACAAAAGCATATGGAATGTCCGATGTCAGCACTGGTCGGTGTGCGCTCTCTCTCTCTCTTTCACACACACACACACACACACACACACACACACACACACACACACACACACACACATCTTATCTACCACTGAGTTCTCTCTTCTCCAGTGTAAGATTTTGCAGCATCTTTGACTTTATCAGAGCCCAAAGGTTTTGCAGAGGACATTTGCCGTAGTTGTCTTCTATCTCATATTTTCTTAAGGAAGCAGGAAGATTCTGTTTGAGGGCCCAGTAAGAGTGCTGTCCATTCTATGAACTGCTTGCTTTGGAGGCTAAGGTGCTCCATCTTCCAGAAGACTTCTAATATCCCCTTCCTCTGGCTTTGTCCTATCCAAAAACAATGCCAACCCTTGGAGATACTTCATGATTAGTGTGACAGATTCAGCAAAATTCTCAGAATCCTTTTTGAATCCAAGTTTTTATACTCAAAACTCAGGGCATTTGGATACCGCTTTGCCCAATTCTTTTTTTCAGTTACCAGGTACAAAAGTTCCATTTGAAAGTTAAAACGTAAAGTTAATCCAGAAATAATCACTTTTGCTGGAACAGTGAGGATGGAGCTGCAGAAAATGCTGAAGAAAGAATGACTGGGAAATAGATCACTTTTCACCCCACTGCCCTTGATACTTGAGAGATGCTTTAGGGAGACGCCACAGTGGTGGCTGGAGGGCGACCAGGATGTGGCCTCAACTAATTAGTGACTACAGAAGCAAAAAGCCACGAACTGGAAAACTTTTCTATGCCAAATCTTTCTTCTTGCCACTATGACTCAGTGCCATCCATGACTCAGAATACCCTCAAAACCCAAGATTCATTAATAGTCATGAGGGTGTTCCTCCTCCAAGGGCTAGCTGAGAACTGTGCTTGAGTCAATAATTTTCCAGTAGGTTGTTCCATCCACTGTCAGTTTTTCAGTCCTAGGAGGTCTAAAACTACGAAGGTTACATATGAGAGATATGAGAGATTCGAAACAGGAACCAGGACAGAAGCAACCACTGCAAATGAAGAATAGGAAAAGGGTATGGCCTTGGGTGCAAAAGAAAAGTCCAAATCATCCTTTTTTAAAGCAGATAAAAGCATATTCAGATTTAGAACCCAAGGAGGGAAGCTTGCCAGAGAGCTCTATCAAGCCCAATAAGCATAGTGCAGATTTGATGTAGAATATGACAAGGGGAACAAGCCCGAATTGCTAGATTCACTTCGGACAAGAAGGCTTGCTTTTGGGAATGAGCTCAAGCAGAACAAGCTGGCAAGAGCTATGTGACTCTAGTTGGAGTCAGTTACCTAGCCCTCATGTACGGTTGAAATGAGTAAGTGGCTCGCCCAAGCATGTAAATGAAGATAATTTACAAAGGTGTGAGGGACCATGGCGTTTATTGTTGCTTTTAAAATCAACCAGAGATGATGATGAACACCAGAGACCAAAATACTAAAATAGTCCTGAGCAGGTAAATCAGCTGCTGAGAGCACTTACTCAGAAAGCATGAAGACCTGAGTTCAAAACCATGAACCCACAGCAAAGGTGGGGAGGGTCCCCTATGCTTGTAACTACAAAGTTGTGGTGGGTGGAGATAGGCCTATCTCTGGGACTTGCTATTTGCCATCCTGGTTTTCGGTTCACAGGAGCCTCTGTCTGAAGGGAACAGGGTGAAGAATGGTAGAGAAGGGCACCCAGCACCTCTCTGCATCCTCTATGTGCACTCTTCGGTGAGCCCACTGGCGTAAACACACACACACACATATACACAAATGCACACACAATTGCCAGATTTACACAAAGGTGAGAAATGACTTCAGGAGACTATTTCTCAATACAAATTATGGCCCTGATATGAGGTGGCTCCATTGTTGTGTGGTCCAGAGGAGGACTTTGAGAAATAGATTTTTGACTAGTGGTCACATCTGTGGTGCAATGACCAAGATTTCTTATATATACCTCTATTTATATCTATTATCCAAGGGCTTGGGGGTATAAGCACAAAGATCAACTCTATAAAAAATTAGTAAACCCATCCTGACAAGGTGATCCTACCTTCTTTTCCACAATAAAGAAATGCAAAGCTCAAGGGTTCCACTTCAGTATAAGCCGTGTTTATTTTGTATTAAATATTTGTACAAGAATAAAAATAGAAAATGACTTCATGAGATGTCCCAAATAAATTACCAGCGGTGTTCTGAATATCCATCACTCCATTTTTAGGAACTGACTTAGCCCTAATTAAAACTGGTTAGAAAAAGTTGTATAATAATTACCAACTATACCTCAGGGATGAGTAATGAATATTATAATGAGCACTTTGAACAATGACTGAGACAGATGGCGGGACAGGGCGATGCTGGGATGTTAATAAAGATGTCTTATTCTCCATCTGGAGAAATGGTGCTAAGTAAGAAAATGGCATGGTGATGCAGAGAGCCCATGCATAGATAGAAGCATACTGCTATTTCAGAGGCATCACTCAGACCGGAGGCATGACGTGGTGTGGAATGATAGGGGCATGGTCTGCTTGCCTGTCTTGGGTTCTTATCTTGCCCTGGCTCTAAGAATGGAGTGGGCAGACAGCAAAGGGTGATCAGATGAAGGGGAGCATTTATCTGCCACACAGAAATAGCAGTGCAAACAGGGAAGGGAAAATTTAAACAGTAAAGTCAAACCACTGAGACCCTTGGAGGCAGCACCTTGCCATCTGAGAGAGAAAGGGAGATTTTGTGCAGAATTCTGCTGACTTCTTTCCAGTTACAAAGCCTTGAAGGGATGACTGGAGGCCTCTATCTGTCCGGGAATTTTCCAGGGGAAGTTGAAGAAGGACACTTAGCCATAGAGGCATGATTTTCACGGTAAGAACTCCAGAAGTGAGTAAACACCATCCTCCTGCTGTTCTGAGTTTCACAGGCCAGGTAGTTCAAGGGCCACATTCTGTCCACAATTTTTTCCTTTTAAAAATCTTATCACTCTTTAAGACATAATTTTTAGAATTCCATTGCCCCTTATGTATCCTCTACAATCCTTCCCCGTCACTCTAGATGCAAACAATATCTCTTCTTAGATCTCTTAGAATGTAATCCCTTTGCCAGTTGCTGGAAACTTACCCTCCCTTTTCTTGGTCTGTTCAATATTGAACTCCACTGTTAAGCTAGAATTCCTGAGAGGTGAAGGTGTACCATATGTATTTGGATCCTATCCCTACTTCGCATTTTAAGTTTTCAGTAAGTGTATAAAGAAATAAGTCATTGAAAGTTCAATCTGATTTTTCATATATTTGATAGGAAATATTTTAATGCCTTTATCATTAAAAGACACTAAAGAAATGACTGATGAAGCCAAGGCTCATAAACTGCACTTTAAGTCTACCCTCAGACTTTATCAGGATAGATCAGAGGTGATAAATTAATTTTGAGACAATAAGTTAACTTTCCCGGAAAGAATGTCCATTCAAAAAGCATTCCAGCCTCCTTAGTTTCCTCCTTGACTGCATTTTATTGTGCTCACACCCCAGCAGTGACCATCAACACCAATGTCATTTGTCATACAGTGACTTTTATTGTTTCCCACCTGGGCAGTCTCAGAATTCCTTGCCAAATGTCAGAGTTGTAAATACATATGTATTGTATAGAAGCACTTTTGAGATTCAGACTTGAAGCATATTCTGTAGCTGTTAATGGATATAGAGAATGTGAAGACCCAAGTCTTTTGTTTCTGAGCATGGAGTGGAAGGATTGTCTGCAGCGGACTTCTGATGATGATCAGGCCATGATATCTTCAGGATGCAGTTGAGGTGATTTGGGGAATTTGACAAGTAAATGATTTTATCATCTTCCAGATCACATTCTCTTTCTCTGAACCAGTGGCTCATGGAATTCCACCAGGTGCATTCCTGCTGGCCAGTGCACTGTTTCCAACAGTCCCCGAGTCAGAGACACATAACTTAGGTGGGGTAGGGATAGAGATCAACTCTTTAGATTGAAGACTCGGGGAACAGCAGCAATCAATGCTGAGAGAGAAGGTCACAGAGCAAAAACTATCCACCCTATGTCATGATGGGTGCTGCAGCTTAAGCAGGACACATGACATTTGATATGCAGCAATGAGTCTCACTGATAGGCCTATCTGATGAGATGACCAAGAGAAAGGGCATGGTTTCATCTTTGGCAAAAGATGAAAATAACTGCCTTGGGCCTGCCACCAACCCCTCTCCTTTTGCTCTTTCACTGCTGGCTTGTGCCTCTCACATCAAGCCTTCCCCATCCTGCCTCACTCAGGCCAATGTGTCAATCACTCCCAGCTCTCCTTCTAGTGGCTGAAGTTTTACAACCGAATATGGTCTTTTTTCTACTTGTGAGTTGCCTTGAGCCCAATCCTATTAGTGTGGTCCATTCTTCTTTTGGGAATTCCTTAATGCACAAACTGGAGGTTATGGAACTAGGTTTAAAACCTTTAGGATATGACCCCTCCAAAGTAGGCTCAGGGTAAAGTATTTAATTGTAAATACGAGGAAGAGTACAACCAGAGACATCCGGAAGAGTCCAGAGCAAAGAGAGAAAATAGTAGACTGAATTTGGCCAGCAGACCTTACCTGGCCGTGAGTGGAGGCGTCAGTGGATAGTGAGAGAGGAAGACAAAGAGAAGACCACGAGAGGAGACCAACGGAGAGCATGGCTGAACTGGCGCGGTTATAAGAAGAATGAGAACTGGGGCAGGGAAGCTTCTGAGCTGGAAGAGGTTTGCTGGGGGTGGGATGGAGAATAACTGAGTTCAGCCAGGGACTCGGAAATATGAAAGAGGTCCTTGTGTGGCATCCCACATCACTGGAGTCTGGAGCAGTGTGTGCTTTGTCATGTGAGCAACTACCATAGATAATCATTGGTCCCTTCTCCTTGGGTAGAGGAGGGCCAGCTTCCTGGGGAGTGCCAGTCCTGTCTAACTGCCAGAATTGAGAGCTGACACTTATCCTCTTCCCATTTGCAGAAGTCGTGTGAAATCTTCTAGATGCTGAGCGGCTATCTGAGATCATCATCCTGCATCCTGCTTGCAACCTCTCTGAGTACTGTGTCCTACTCTGTCTCTTGCCAGGAGCTCCAGCCATACCCAGTGCTCAGGTTGCTGTGGCTGCCTTTCCTTCGTCTGGCTTCTCAAGGTATGTCACTTATACTCCGTATCAGAAGGAAATTTAGGCCATGCCTTCTCTTCTACTGCCCAAGTCTAAGGATGAAGAGGATGTGTCTGGTTACAGGTCATAGACTACAAACTTATGGGTATTTTCTTCTGCCCTGGGGTAGACTGAACATGTCCTAGACACTTCAAAAGAGAAGTGCCAGGATGGGCAGCTATCCCTGCATGATGTTGGGAAGAGGCAGTCTGTTGGGATGTTATAAAATGAGTGTCCTGTTTAAACTGACACTTATGCCTCCAAATCCCTCCCCATCACCTCAGAAAATCATAAAAGCCCTTTCTCCCAACAGCAAGCTGAGGAAATGGTGCTGTTTCTTCTCTACTGGACGCTTCCTCCTTTGGGTTGATATCAGGTTCATAGGTTTTTGTAAACCACTACCCTTTTGCCAAATCAAAAGAGAAAAAGCACTTTAAGATGTTTTTAACTGTCATTTTCAGCAGGGAGGGTGATTTTTGTCAGAGTATTTCCAATTAAATTTCATATTTCTGGAAATCTAAATTTGAAGCAAACTCAGGCAAAAAAGAATGGAAGAACTAGTCATTCAGTTCCTTGCTCTGTTGTCTGTTAAATATTTACTTGACTGAACAGTAGTTTTGCATCAAGTATGCTCAACTGAATTGGTCCCTGCGTTTTTCTGCTGTATGCCAACCCAGCCACAGTCCTGCAAACCCAGAACCAGACCCTTGGCTATGGATCTGTTCAGAGAGAGCTCACTCATACCCCAAGGCACAAGTAGAGGATGGAAGTTGTAATGTAACTTGGAAAGAACACATTTGGTGGCATTTTAATTTCTTGTTAGAGATGTGAAATCATGTATTATAAAAAATATGAAAAAATAAAACCTGAGATAGTGCATCTTCTAAAATGGAATGTTAAATTCATGTCATAGAGTATAAGAGTTGGCAACATATGAAAACAAAAACCAGTTTCAGTTTCTCATTAGGAATTATAAGAAATCTCAGAGTTCTCCACATGACCTTCCATATTCTTACTTCTGCCTCCTATCTGGCTCAGGTCTCTAAGTTCACTCCCTTTTCCCATGGGCTCTAACTGCAATTCACTCATTAGTGTATTGCATTGCAGATGAATTCAGTACCTGCCTTTCTTGGGGTCTCTGTACATGATTCTTCTGTTGGAGAGACATTTCTATGAGATCATCTACTTTATTTCCTCAAAAGGTAACACACTGAAAGATCTTCCTTCCACATACAGTAGTCAGTGAGCTCCTGGGCTTCCTTCCTCTTAGTCTACTGTAGCCATCTTTATACAAGTTACCATTTAGATCTTTGATACATTTTCACTGAGATTTTGCCCAAGGTAATAGATACAGAACTAATTTCATTCTTCTGCATGCAGACATCCAGTTTTCCCAAAACTACTTGTTGAGGATGATTTCTTTTCTCCAACATCAGTTTTTGGTGCCTTAGCCAAATATTAAATGGCTGAAGTTACATGTGCTCCTGTTTGGGTCTTTGATTTGTTCCGTTGGTCTCCACATCTGTTTTTTTGTGCCAGGACCATATTGCTTTTATTATTATGACTCTGTAATAGATCTTAAGATCTGGAATTGTAATCTTTCCAGCATGGTTCTTTTTGCTCAAGATTGTTTTGACTATCTGGGATCTTTTGTGATTCCAGATGAACTTTAGGAAATGATGCAATTATAATCTCAAAAATAAAAAATAATTTGTTACTGTTCAAATGATCTTTTATTAATGTTCACTAATCTGTTTTATTATCTTTTGAATTTTAGCGAGACAATGTTATTTTGTTGTTTAGAGATTCTATCTTATATTCTTATGAATCAATTCCTTGCACACATAGATTCTAAAAAATAAATGCTTGCAGGGCAAAAGAATGAAAGATGACTGCCGAGAACCCTTCTTACATAAAACTTTTGTTTGTGAAGTCAGCTTGTTTTCTAGGACAGCAACAAGGACATTGCTCTCAATAGGGTTTATATTTATTGCCACATTCTGTCCACGTTGACTTCAGAAAGTGAACACGGCTTCACTTAAGGTTTGGAAAACAGAAGTGAATCCCAGTGGTGCCTAGAAGATGCCAGATGGCAGAGATGGTGCTGAATGAAAAGGACTCCCGCAGAATCTTAGCAAGGATTTTACCACAAAGAAATGATAGATGTTTGAAGATGTATCACATACATTTAACCCAATTTCTACATTACATGGAATATGCATGGATCGGAGAACTCACAAGGAGTCCCACTTATTATAACTTTGTTTTATGACGAACAATAAATTTAATTGAAGAAGGCTTAATTATGATACATGAAAGTGCAATGAGAAGATTTACTTTTATTTTGCTAATTGTTTGAACTAAATTAGACAATAGAACATTTGTTATTTAAAAATCCTTTGGGATTAAGCTATTTTAGAAGATTTTAAAAGTCGATTAAAGATCAGAGTTCCTACCAAAATTTACACTCTCCAGAATCAGGCAGTGGGAGACCTTCACCGGAACCTGGATGGCTGGAGACTCCTGGGGTAGAAGAGAATTTAAAAGACAAAGTTTTCCAACAATATTTAAGGAGGTTTTTGTTGCTGTTGTTTGCCTTTTTTTTTTTTTCTTGCCTGAAGGGTTTGAAGGGATTTTGCCATAAAAAGTAGGTAGATCATGGAAATTTAGGACATAGGAGTTAAAAGAACTTGGGAAACCACAATGTCAATCAGGGTGACAAAACTAAATGCTAAAGAAGTAGTGTAGTGATCTTCGTAACAGAAGCAAAGCTGTACCTGAGAGGGACCAGAGGGTGACTAACCTATCAACAGTGGAGACAGTGGAGAGGAGATTCCCGCCAGACAGAAAGCACTTGTGAGCTAATTAGAGGTAGAAGTTCCCTTGAGCAGAAACTGAGAGTTGAGCCCAGCATAGGTTTCACTGTCTGTCCTGTCCTTCCATAGCTCCAGGGCCAGGACTGACGTGGGTAGACTGGGATGAAGAGAAGAAAAACTGTGATCAGGAACTCTGGTCTTTCAGACAGAGCAATCTTAGTACTCCAGAAGCTTGGTGTGTTTATTAAATGCACTTGAATAAGGGGGTGGGGCTATTTCACACAGCTGGATAAGGAGACAAAGTCATTACCTACAGATAAGCAAGGGGGCAGGGTTTATGATAGAGGTGGACAAAGCTTAGCTAATCTCGGTAGGAGTGGTCTCTGTAGGACAGCCATCTTCAGGACATGAATGTCTAGGGGGAGGAGAGAGACAATTTCTGCATACACAATCAATGCCCACATAATGGACCAGAAGGGAAGGCTTTGTCATTTACCCCAGCCTCCAAGTAGAAACAGGGTGGGTAGCAACTTTCCTATGAGTCAATTCCCATAGATCTGGAATTAAAGACAGTTGTGAATTGCCCGGCATGAATGCTAGGAACCAAATTCTGGTCCTTTGCAAAATCAACAAAAACTTTTAACAGTTGAATTTTAACCACTCATAGCCATTCCAGCTCCACTTCCTAAAATTTTCTATTCAATAATAAAAAAGCATGTTTTATTCAAATAGTTGGAATGCACTTTTTATCAGTTGGAAAAGCTGAGCACAGGATATGGTTAGTGCCTTTCAGAGCAAAGTCCCATTGAGTTTAAATGGCTTCCTCATCATGTCAATGCCTGATGGAGGTCTGACTCTCAATTCCTTTTTAAATAAATGTATAAATTCATGAACAAAGAAGAATTATAGACCAAGGCGGAAAGGGCTGACAGATCCTGGGTGATGAACATTAAGTGATAAGCAAATTTTGTGTGGCATTTTTTTCCATCACCTCACTCACCAAAGGCTGCAAAGTTACAGTTACAGTTTTAACCAATCAGAAATCAAAGATGAGGGTCTTTCCTCAGATGTTCCATCACTGTTAACCAATTTACAATGTGAGCCTTTCAGTCCAAACAATCAGATTTATTTGTGTCTTCTGTGGTTAGGAACAGCTATAATGCTCATAAGGAACTAAAGATGCATAATAACAATTTCTATGGTTTAGGGAGGAGGTTGATCAACCATTGGAACGTTCTCAGCTCCTCTAGGGTTTGGGACTCTGAACTTTGTTTCATCCTGCTGATAAAATGTAGTCTGAAGTCAAAAGGGCAGTACTCAGGCCAAAGTGCTTTTGCCTGCTCCCTTCATAACCACAGAACTTTTGGCATTATTCACCCAGGATACACAATGCTTTTCCATCTGGTCTCCCATGTGATTGAGAAGGGATGTTCTAAGGAGTTTTTCTTACATGTGTTTCCAGAAATTCTTCCTAGCATGATGATCAATGGATACCAGAACTAAGCAAGTTGATAGCAAAAAGTTCACTGAAATCCAAAGAAAAGAATTTCTTTTCTTTTCCAAAAAAATCAATTCCAAACAGTGGTGAAAATTTTGCATCATTTTCTGAATCTGTTCTTTTTTCCTTCATGGCAATACCAATCTCTCATCGAAAGTCTGGGTAAGCCATGGGTGGGGATCTTCCAGGGTGTAGCGACTTGTCAAAGAAAGCCAGAGTCCCTAAGTCTTAATTTCTTTAGTTTCATTTCATTCTTTCACTAGAAAGAATGTAAGGAGGGAGGAGAGGTCATTGAGCTTGATGTGTAAATAGTTATAAAGCAATCATAGTTGCTATCAAACACAGAGCCAGCTAGGGAAAAGGCAAATCTGCAGAGTGTAAACATTGGTGGTACAGACAAAATCAATAAATACCCTATCAAATGATTTTCCCAAATATGAAAATATGAATTTACAAATCACAAAACAGGTATTCCAACTGCATCAAGATATGCTTTCGCTATTATTAAAATTTTATTCATGTATTTCAACTTTCTTTTTGAAATAGTTAATAGATGCATGAAATATACCATGCCAATATCTGGTTAAAACGTACTATGCCTATAATGGTGACAGACGAGTCAACCCTGTCTCTATTCTTCGCCCTCCAGTGCCCAAGTATCATTCATGGATTTTTAAAAATACAGCAGAGTCATGATTTGAATCAAGTGTTGAAAGCAAGGCACCCAAGCTAAGAAGAGATAGTTTCAAAGCAGAAGGCCTGCGATTGAGCTTAGCTATCATTATGTAATAGGAAGACATGGGCTGCACTCAGCCTTTGATTTGTGTATTTTTATTTAACTTTCCTACTGTCCCTCCAAATTATGCCTGATTTAGTGCTAAGAAACAGAGGCTTAGAAAAGTTATATAACCTGCCCCTCTTTGTGCAGTTAGGTAAATAGAAAACATTGTTTTCAGCAAAAAGGAAGGCATTTTCAAACACCAATGGTAGAAAATAATTCTCTGAAGAAAACTGGATATTTATATATTTCTCTTAGTAGGTCTAGTCTGTCGTTCTGACTGACTTGAGACTCACTAGGGATACTGGGCTTGCTCAAACTCATAGAAACCCAACTGCTTTGGTCTCCAGCATTTTGAGATTTAAAGCATGCACTAGCATTCCTACTCTGAATAATTTTTATATGGTAGAATCAGTATGGTTTTTAAAACATAGAGTGACTTAAAATTTTTTAATCTGTAAATTTCTGGCAATCCTGCCCACTAAAGAATGGAAATTCTTCCTGTCTGCTGAATTTGCATCCTTGTGGCTTTTCATTCTATTTATTTATTTATTTATTTTTATTGCTTTATAAATAATACCATTCAAAATTTCCATTTCCTCCCCTCCTCCCACTTCTCTCCCACTCCCCCACTCACCCTC
>PVIU01022877.1:0-28388 GCA_004026605.1 Ondatra zibethicus | reverse complement strand
GGATGGGGGTGGGCCTTGGACTTCCAACAGGGCAGGGCACCATGCCCTCTTTCAAGGAAGAAGGGGGAGGGAGGAGGGGTGGAGGGGTAGTGGGAGGGGACCGGGAGAAGGGGAAGAAAGGAAAAAAAATTTATTTCTTTAATTATGTTCTTGAATGGAAAAAATAAAACAAAACAATGTATGGGAAAAAAAAGAAAGACACATGTAGGGAAATATATCTTACATTTACAAAGAAAAATAAATAAATAAATAAATGTTTTAACTTCAAAAAAAAAGAGAGAAAGAAAGCATGTGGTTAGATGAAAGGAGAAAGGGGAAGGGTCTGGAAGGAACTGAGGGATGGGAAACTTTCATGAGATTATATTTTAAGAAAGAAATTTATTTCAAAAACAAACAAATAATAAATAACCTTTCAATGTTTGGCACTACCTAGTAATACAGACCTTTATAGCCCCTTCTTCACTGAGCCATGAGTGGCCAAATGAAAAACAAACAGAGCTGTTACAGTAACAATCAGTAAGATTCAAAATGTAATGCAAGGCAGAAAGACAATAAATAACTGTTCCCAAAGAAGGAAAGGACATTACAGGACATAAAATGAATAAGCTTGGTATAAAAATTTACTCAAAAGGACTCATTCACTTAATTATAACATATCAACTACAGAATATTTTGGGAAAGGCATAGGAAAAATTTTCTTAAATATCTAAGAGTAGACAAAGATAGTAACAGTATGATTCATGATGGGAAACTCCGATAAAATGGGCATCATTTAAAAAGCAAACCATGCAAATGTTTATTAAGTTCTTAAGAAGATTATCAGTAGATTGCCTATCATATATTTCATAAAGATTACTGTAGAATATATTTTAAAGTATCACAAAATGAAAGTGTAACAGTCAAGCAATCCTATTTGAAAATAGGGAAATATAACTATATAGCACAATAAATATTCACAACAAGATATTACTACCTCCTTATCAATATGTCTTAAACATGACCTACACAGTTTCCCTCTGAGCTTCAAAGTTTCTTGGCATTTCTTGGCAAAACTGCAGCCAGGACACCTTAATTACAGCTCTCCAAACTTCTCCTCCAAGATACTAAACTCCAGTAACCCCACACTCTTTGTCTTGTTTCTTCGTCTAGGTTGTGTGCTCCTACATTTACTAATTATGTGATTCCTTGGAGTATATTTTTGCATTTTCAGTTTTCTAATATTTACTTAGCAGATCTCAGAGAAGTCCACTGAAATACTTAACATGCAATATTCTGTATGTAAGGAAAGTAACCCAAAGGAATCACAGAGTTAGAGTAAGAATGGAGGATTAAGAGAACTGGAGAGAGTGCGCATAGAATACCACACTCAATGCACTGATCAGTGTAGAGAAGCTAAGGGACATAATTGGCAGAAAGCAAGCAAGCAAGCAAACAAATCCACAGCAGAGCCTAAATCCTTCCAGAAAAGGTTACATCTAAAAAAAAAAAAAAAAAAAAAAAAAAAAGATAAAGAACCCTGTTGCAAGTGGAGCAGAGAATCATGGGAGTCTGTTAAACTCTTTCAGTTCCTACTTCCCCATTGTTTCAATTCCATCCCATGACTGTTGACAAGATAATCCCTTTTCTCCTGCCACTTAAGGGAGAAAAGTGGAAAAGCAAACAGGGTTCAAGCACTCTCCCTCAGTTTGATCTCATTCTCGTTACTGCATGGCGTGTTATGTTTCCATGACTCTTCATTTTTAACAACACTTTAAATACTCACAAGTCCTGTATATCTGTATGTGTATGCGATCTATTAAACAAATTATCTGTCTAAATGTCAGTTAATATATGTTCCGCTGAGCTTATTCTACAGACATGGTATCATTGATGAGCATTGCCTTCTGTGAAGACTACTTCATATTACTGCATGACAGTTATTACAATACAACTCAGAGACAGCTGAACGCTGACAGAAGATGGCATGTGAGAAACTCTTATTTGGCTTCAGTTTCCCAAATAAGATTTCTCCCATGCTTTTAAAACAACATCGGAAACTCAACTAAGTTTTTGTCAGTTAAAATGGCAACTGTTAACTTCTCCTTTATCAGGAAAGCTGTTGAATGTCAAAGTAATATGAACTTTTTCTCTTGTTGTATCACAGTGAAAACAGCAACTGAGCAAGCAGGCTATTTGCATTTCCCAGAGCTGTATGGCTCGGCTTGCTTTGACTCTAAAAGTACAATATTTAGCAAGAGAGGAGGCTGCGACCCGTGCGCTTAGCCCACACAGGGTCGTCTGTGGTTCCCTTATTCCTTATAGGTTCATTCAAGCAAGAGCAGCTTTTCCTATAGAAAATGCATTCATTCCGTCATTGCACAGTTCACGATCATCAAACTTCCCAGGGGAGAGTAAAGACAGTTACCTTCCCTAATGCTTTGTTTCATGTTAATGACCCAAATATTGCCCCGGTTTCAAGACAACAAAAAGGTGGCACATCACCATTTGCTGTTCCTGTCATTCTGAGTTCTGCGCAGGTCCGTTTATCACCCTTTAAACTCCCAGGGCAGCGGGTGGAAACATTTGCTTGAGGAACGGTTTGACTCCCGTCATTTGCATAAATCTCTAGAAGTAAAATTTTTATGAGGCGAGTTCTTTCCTGTTTCATCCTTTTGTAACTGACTGAAGGCCCAAGTAAAGAAGGTGAAATGGACAGACTTGCCGTATGCCAGCACCCACATGTGTGTGTATGGGAGGGGAAAGAAGCTGCCAGCTCTACCAAAGACACATTGTAATTATCTGAAAAGGAATTAACAACCCTATCGTCAACGCATCTTTGAAGGATTCTAGTGGTGTAAATTATATTTTCACATACCTGAAACAAGTCGTCTGTGGACCAGTTTCCTGTTTGCCAAGCTTGAATCCAGTTCATTTACTGAGATACAAAGAGGTTTCAGGATGCCTCCACAGTGTCAAAACACATACATTATTTTTGTTCCTTCGGTAACTCCTATATCAAATAAAATTAAAGTACATAGTTAGGTCTACAGTTTAGTCAATGCTACATTTTTATCACTTGTAACATCACTAGAAACCATTTGACCATTGTTGTTCTTATAACAGATAATTATGTAGAGACGTTTAAAAATAAGTCTATTATGTGCCACCATGATTTTGCATCTGTAAGGATCTTATATATCCTTATAGATATAAGAATCTGTCTAGGTCAATGAAGGATAAGATACCCTTAAAAGTTATTGATCGATTTTTATTAAAGTATGTTTTTTAATTCAGACCTAACTGATGAGGATTTGACAGTGAGGAGTTAACTTGGACCTGGTTCTGTATTGGTTATTTCCCAAGTGTTATTTTATTGACTGCCCTTTTCCAAGCACCTCTTATCCCCAGTTCTCCAGGGCAGAGATCTCAATCTCTACTAGTCTAACATTTAAAAACTTGGTAGAACCCTTAAATGGAGGAAAGATCAAGTTGAATATCAGTTAATCCAAATCTATGGTTCTCTTTCTTTGTTCAAGTAAGGTAGAGAAGCATAGGTTATTTTATTTTACTTAAACAATAAAAATATTTTGTACACAAAATATGGTCTAAGATAAAAAGAAACCTTAAAACACTTTTTTCTTAGACTACAGTGAATCCTAGTTAAAAATAAGTATAGATTTATGTCATGAATAGTTATATGTATTTTAGTAATAGACATATTTTATTGCTGTTAAATAAAATTAAAATAATACACATTTTTTAATTACTGTTAAATAAAATTGTGGAAGAGCATGGAATTCAGTCTAGCACAAAGCCTCAGAAGATGAAACCAAGATGAAGTCATTCATGCTAAGCATTATATACTCAGACTAAAACTTGATAAAATAGAAAAACTCAAAAATAATCTCGTTTTTGACAAAAATACAGGAGATATAGATCTAATTCAAAAAGGCCCCATCACCTGACTTATGGTAACAGGAGCCTCTTCTTTTCAGTTATCCCCAGGAGACTGGCACAGTGCCACACACTGATAAGCAGCCAGAAGGAATTTTACCTTATGCTTGCCTCTTCTTGCCCAAGCTATATCACAACCCCCCCGTTCTTCCATGCCCAAAGTTCACCTTTCTACTTTAATAGATGAAATGGTATTCAAATCTAAAACAAGATGAAATGCTATTCAAATCTTAAACATTATTTGAAAACTGAAACAATGAAATATATCTTTAAACTGAATATGTTTAAATCTTTTTCTTCAATACTTCTCTGGTTACTTCTCTGCTATCATGATAAAACACTCTAGCAAAAAGCGACTTAAGGAGGAAAGTGTATCTTTTGTCTATTACTGCCATTAGGAACTCAAGACAGGAAAATACAGGTGGGGATTCTGGGGAAATACTATTGAAAACTTATTCTCTCGCTTGTTTTCTCACAGGCTTATACTTAGTTAAATTTTATATTGTCCGGGACCACTGACCTAGCGATGATAGTAGGCTGGACCCTCCTGACTTAATTGATAATCAAGGCAATTGCCCAAAGACATGTTCACAGACCAATTAAAACCGTGAGTCATCTAGGCAGTTCCTTAGTCCAAACTTTACTTTCAGATGATTTGAAACTGTTAAAAGTTCACAGTTAACACTAAAGGGGACAGACACAGAGCCATTTGAGGTTCTCCATTACTTTTGTTTAGGCCTTCAAAATATTCCATCACCAATTTGGATTCACAGGACTTATCTAATTCAACAACAACAAAAATTGCATTCACTTAAATTATTGTACTTTTGAAATTTAATATTCTTATATTCAATATTTTTATTAAGAGACTGCCAACCATTATATTGCTCTTTGCCTTGATTCTAAAGATCATGACAGAATAGGAAAGTCTTCTGTTTTTCATTATTTAAGAAACAGCTAATCAGGGTTGGGGAGATAGCTCATACATTAAGATGACTGCTTCCTCTTCCAAAGGACCTGTGTTTGATCCTAGTACTCACGGGGCAGCTTGCAAACACCTGGAACTCCAGTTCCAGGGACTTTTCTGATCTCAAAAGGCCCCAGATAAGCATGGAGTTTGTTGATACAAATGCATACCCAAATCAGAAAAAATACTCCTTTTATTTTGACTGCAATTTCCATATTCTTCATCAACAAGTACTTCTGTTCTTTGGAGCTAATTATCACCAGTGGCTCTGTCGTTGATAATTAAATTAAGAAATTAACCTTGACATCCATTCATTTTGTAACTCTATTAGTTGTTATTGTCTCTATTTAGAAAATCATCTTTGATCATTTTAAATCTCCCTGGGTCTAGAGAGTATGATGTGTTTTTAAAAGAAAAGATTTAGCAGAACTCAAAGTCTTGCCTGAGAGCCACAGGCATCTCCTACATACTTCTTCATCATTAGACACTGTGCTAGATTCTAGGGCTGCACAGTAGAAACAGGCCTCTTCTAAATTCAAGGTCAAGGAGACTAGGTTAAACCTCCACTGAAAGTTGCCTGTAAAGGTTTTCCATAGATGTCCTGGAACTAAAAACATTTTATAAATCCTGACTTTATTAAAACCATTTAATGCATGAAAACCTGAATTCAAATCATTTCAAACCATGCTGCTATTTGCTATCAGAACTCTCTCTTCAAATTCCAGCTAAGTAAATTCAGAAACCAAATGGATCTGTATGAGAAGAGATATGAAATTACTATCTTCTAATCCTTAAAGTCACCTTGTGATGCAAGCATTCTTCCCTATTTATAGATAAGAAAAACGAGGCTCAAAGGAAGTAATGTTTAAAAAAAGAATCATGGCACTTTAGGATAAAAAAGAGATAACTGTGTCTCATAGTACAGTGTCCACATTTACAGAAGGAGATAGAGCTCAGAGAGATACAGAGGCTCTCCAAATCTCCATCAGTTGCTTCTAACTCTGACTTCCTCTTTCCACTTAACTGGTACAAGTCACAAAGGCGAACCTTTGTTCTATCTATCAACATCAGGGATAAAACAGAGGGACTGAAGTTGCAGAGGGCCTCAAATGTTCTCTGTGCAGTGTTATTAACCTGAGTAGTTCTACCTAGTCTGCTGCTCTAAAGACTTGTGTGAGAATACAATTTTTTACTTCAATATTATATGTACTTATCATTTTCATACTGAAATGATAGCATGCAATATTTCAAATTTCAAAAAGGTAGTGGCTATTGTTGGTCACAGTGAGAGAAAGGACATAAGGTGGAAAGAAATAGATTAGAGGAAATATGAATCAGAGGACCTGAGAGGAGCAAGGAAAAGGAGTGTTGGTGAAAATGATCAAAATACATTGTAAGCATGTATGAAATTCACAAATAATTAGTAAAAAGTTTATGTTAAAAATTTTTATAGCTATATTGAAATTAACCCAAATTGGAACAATGTTTTCTGCTATTCATCTCAAAAATAAATAAATAAAAGATTATATTTATTTGATTAATAAAAATGTGGACCACTCACCACATAATATTAAAACCATGGACTCTAGAGTAGACATAATCAAAAACCAACTGACATATTTCATATGATCAAAAAAATCTTAGAAGAAACTTTGGAGATGAAAGGCTTGGGAATCATGTTACAGTCTCTTGCTTTTTTCACAGAATGATAACCTCTGCAGAAAAGAGTGTACTAGATACCTTCGTGTTCATTCTATGCACAGAAATACAGGCCGACATTCCCCTGCTTGTGTGCCTCATAGGTCAGTAAGAGTGGATTTCACTATATCCCTTGCAGTGTGGATGACAATGTGGGCTGGCTCAAAATCTAACAGAGTAAGCTACCTATCAGTAGGCTACAGTCTTCTAGTAGAGAAATGTGAGGGTCAGCTTAGTCATAAGTAGAAATATTAAAAATCAGAGAAATTGCATGGTTCCCCTTCCTTTGCGACTGTGCCACTCCAGTCTTTCTCATCTTTCTTCTCTGCATTTTCTCCCACTCTTGTTTTCCTGCCTTTTCTCCTCTTCCTTTGTGTGTGAGTAGACTATGGTCATGACCTGAATGTCTAGCTTTAACTTATATCATCCTGCAATAAGCACAGCAAAAAGAGAGGCTATTTATTACTAGTGTTCCTTGAAAGGTGAGACTGCTTCTTTCACAGAAGAAGCAATGAGAAGTTTTAAGAGCAGTACATCTATCCCTTGAAGAACTCCATTTAACTGTCCTTTCAATCATGCACTACAGGCCCCTCACGTCGGAGTCCTCTGCTTTCAGAACCTGAGGCCCTTTAGAGACTTTCCCCCTAGGAAATTTATAGCCTTCTGTTCCTTTCAAAGGCATGCAAATTCTAAAAGGATTGTGTACTGTGTAAACCTATGCTAATTTCAGTCATTATGCAGATGGCCAAGAATATTGCAGGTTTGCACCTAAAAGTGTTAGTTTTCTCCTGAGTCACAGGTATTTGTATAAGCTATTTGTTGATCTCTTTGTTAGAATAATGTCCATATATCATAAAGGTACAGATTTGTCAAACTTCTAACAGGAAAACGGAATCCCCTGCAGAGCCTAGGGTTTGAGCAATGTTGAATTGCACCCTGTATCTGAATATGAATGACAGAAGGACATTCTAAAGAAACTTAGCTTTCTAATTAATCATAATCTGCCACCTTTGTGCATTTTAAATATTTCTGCATTTCTTTGTATTTTATAGTCTCAATTTGCCTACTGCTCAGTTTTTAAAGAAAACAATACACAAAAGTATTTTTCCTATCTTCTGTTTAATCCTCAACACAATTTGAAAGGAGTCTACCTTGAAGAAATTACAGGAATACAACAATTTTTTGTTATTATGCATACTGTGACCAGGACAATAGAGCTAATATTGTGTGTCCAAATGTTTAAACCTAGACATTGAATCAGTCTTCATGTTCTTTTTCTATTACATCACAGCCCTTAGTGATTTAGAAATAATAAGTCTAATGATTGGCCTTACCTTCACTTTTCTTCTGTAAATATTTCTGTGAATGAACACAGGCTCTGTAGAATAAGATGCCGACAAGAGATCATTGTTTCCTCTCAGAGAGGTAAAAAGACTCCCAGTTATCATTGATGTCAGTTATAACTAGTTAAATCAAAGAACTGGGACAAGGCATATTCAACACTGAAGTTTTGGTAGTGGGTGGTTTTCAGAAGCACGCAATCATAGGCATGAGCTAAGTAAGAGTCAACATAGAATAAAGGAAAGCATCTTGTGGATGTGTACCACAACAAGGCAAAAGTTGTAATTGCTAGTGTTCCACAGTAGACACAGATGACATCAGATCATTACAGAGCATTCATAATGTTCTTCACACAGACCTACCATCCGCATGCTTTGTGAGTTCAGAGATCTTTGTTTGGAGAAGTAGCATAATGCTATGAGCCATCATTCAAATGATAGATCTTCTCCTCACCTTGCTCTTTAACTGTAAACTGTCTTAGTGTTACATCTTAATAAAAGTTGTAGCTCTATCTTCAAGTGGATATTTTACTCCACAACACTGCTGATTCTCTTATGAGGTCAAATATCATAATTTACAGAAGCAATTCATCTTGACTCTGAGGTTCCAGGGTACAATGACACACAAATAGAATCCACGCCCTATTGTTAATAAATGCTGGAACTACTAGCCTGTTTTTTCTAATCCCTTTCCAATCTGATAATTGTCTTATTCTGGTTTATCACGATTATTTCCACAAAACTATATATTCACCACTTGCATATGGATACATAATTTGTAATATAGAGCATTGAAAGAATATTAATGGTGAAAACTATATCTCAAAAATAGAAATATAATAGAGAATTATGAGACCCAACTCACTAACCAAAAGGAAGATGGAATATATCATCTTCTAATATTGTTGTACTGACTATAAATGAGTAAAGGGATTTTTATTGCATTTGTGTCATCAGCATCCCCATCTTAATAAGACTTTTGACATAAACATACAATCAGAAACAGAATTATTATATTTATAATGACAATATTATATCTGGCATCTTGACTAAGAAGTATAATAAACATTTGCACTTGTATAACTAAATAATAATGTGCTAGTGTATTGATTTCAAAACATGAAATGATACCAGGGTGTGCCTTGCTTTCATTTCATTCATAGCATCTCTTTCATAATATTTTGAGAAAACAAAAACATTAAGTTTAAATGTATTTATGTTATTAGTGTCAGGAATGCAAGGGCTACCTGCCTAGAAAAATATAAAAAAATTGTTAGCTTTAGGCTACTGTTCAGCATGAAGAGCTCATGGTATTACACTGCTATAATTATGTTTCCAGTACCAGCTTATTGCTAAGGGGACCCATAGCTACTGTTAATTGTTTCAGATATTGATTAGTTCTATCAGAAGAAAACCACATGAACGTTTGAATTGATACATGTTCATGATTAGCCCTTCTACATCATAAATTGGTAATTTTTTCATTTTGAGTTAGTGTTCTCTGAGACTGAGTATTTAGAACTTATAAGATGAGAATAGTGAGGTGTTTAGCTAAAATTTAAGTTATTAATATCAAATGAAATACCCAATGATAAGAAAGGCTTACTATATTTGATATTCTATAAGTACTCTAATGCTGGATAAAACTATTCACTTAACCAATAATCATCTTTTAATGCACTAATTGAAAAATCATGAACTGTCTGGAATCATGAAGGTAAACTCTGAGATTACCTATGAGACATCTATGTGTCACCTCTGCCATCTTCTTGAAACACAAAGCTTCAACTCCAAATCCCAATGAAGAAATGAGAAGAATCTTAAGAGCATTAAGAAAAGAATACATATTTCAGACACTTCTACCTAAACCTCATCAAAGCAAGGAATGATAAAATAACCACTTTCTAGGAGAGGCCACAGATTGCTAGTATGTGTGCTTTTTGTGATTGCTCTTAACATTTGCAAGATGACCAGCAAAAAAAAAAAAAAAAGATACATGCAAAAGTTTAAGTAGAAGAACAACATTATCCACTAAGATAACAAATTATCTTTTAAATTGTCATTGTTTTAATCTTAGTAATGACAAATAAAGTCAGATTCAATGCTTGAGTTATTGGAAGTTTTAAATCTTATAATAAGATGAAGAGGCATAGAAAGAAAGTCAGGTCCTGAAAGTCCTATTGGTGTGTGGTATTTTCATTGTGTTCTGAAAAACTAAGTGTACTTGGAGTCAGAGGCTGTAGCCAGCCACTAGCTAATCATAGAGTTTTGGAGGACTGTAGAGAAAGGATCTGGAGCCTTTTGGGCAGAGGAACAGAAGAGGTACAAAGGGACTATGGTTGCTCCTTTGATTTTCTGATCATTCAGGTTTTTACCCCCATTTCTGACTCATGATTTTTATTGAAAAGATTAATTAGATTTACACTTCATCTGGAGCCCAACATGTGACTTGAAACTATGACTCTGAGATTAAAAGAGTAATTCCAGACTGCAGTTCCAATCACAATCCACATACTGTCCACACAAAGTCATCTTTGGGCTTAGAGGTAAGTCACTGAAGACTGCCTTCAGAGGACACATCAAAGGAGACTCATGGAGGTTCTGAAAGTCAAATGAGGACTCAGAGACTTTCCTAATAATGAAGTCTAGTGTAGAAGCGGATCAGGCCCTATTAGCAAGTACATCCCCTATGCCCATTAAATTCATGTTTATGAAAAGAAGTTGCTTGGAGATATCTAGTCTTTGTTCTTTTAAAGGACTTAAACCCAGCCAAGAACATCTTTTTCTGGAATCTTAATAGAGTTGTGATATTGCAGTGAGTATTAAAGTTCTAGCATTGGACTGCCTGTGCTTCAACTCATTTCTTTGAGCAAGTATGCAAAGTTTTTTTTTAAGGGTGATCCCCAATTCCTCCTGTGTACAATGTGAAACATTATAATAATTAATTAAGAGAAAAGTGATTCTGTTTAAAATTACGAAAAGTAAGTTCACTCTCAACTAAGATGCTTTCAATGTTGATTAATAACAAGCCTTCAAATAGGTCAGACAAAACATTGAAGTGCAAATAGAATCAGTGTGTTAGAAACTCATCTGTATTTCTTCATCCTTCATCCAATAGTAAAGAAATTGGGGAAAAAAGCAAACTGTCTATCAACTTTTGAATGAAGGCAACATGGTTTACACGTGCAATAGGATATTATTTGGCTAAGAGTGAATTCTGCAATTTGTAACAACATGGATGTACCTAAAAATCATTATTTTGAAATAATTACTTCAGACACAGGAAGAAAATTACTGTTTAAACTCACTCCATTATGAAAGCTGAAAGAAGCATTCTTGTGAAAGTTCAAATGTGATGATTCTTACCTGAGGTTTAAGAGCCAGACAGAAGCAGGGACAAGGTTGACCAGCACACAATAAATTGAGAATATCTAGCAGAGTGGTGGGTCGATTCCTTACAACATTCTAAATCTTATCCTTCAACCAACAGATAAATGCAGGTACCAACTTTAATCAAAAAGTTTTTTCCTCAGCAATGGGAGACCATCTCAGAAAACTACAACTGGGTACAATGCAGGGATCCATGGATGTTGGTGAGCTCAAATCTATTGGCTAGATCTACTTCACATGTTTATCATCTAT
Source organism: Ondatra zibethicus (assembly GCA_004026605.1). Lineage (NCBI taxonomy): Eukaryota > Metazoa > Chordata > Mammalia > Rodentia > Cricetidae > Ondatra > Ondatra zibethicus. The sequence continues at coordinate 16,808 of PVIU01022877.1, read as the reverse complement.
GGCTCAGTTGAACATCACAAACAGGGAATAGAAACAAGGTAATTATCTGGGTACCAAGAAGTCTACTGTGAAATAGTCTAACCTAGAAAAGCCTGCATAAGGAAGACTAGAACAATAGTGATATCAATGGAACATTTAAATGAGGAATGGAGAAAATTTTGTGAGATCCCTCTATTGGAAAAAGGCAATTATTGACTGCTAGGGGAAGGAGAATTGGAGAAATAGAGTCTCCCAGACTGAGTCCACTTATATATTGTCTCATGCAAAGTGAATATCTTTGAAACCATATACATACAGACAACAAAAACAACTCAGCATAAATGTGTGTAAGTATATATATGCATATATATATATACACATGCAGATAGATACAGGTAATAAGTAGAATCAAACAAAAAGAGATTACCAACTTCAGATGGGAGAGCATGAGACAGATTCAAGAGAGGGTAGCTGGGAGGATCTGGAGTGAGGGAAGGGAGAGAAGTGATATAATTCTTTTTTATATTTAGTATAACTAATTATTGGTTCTCTACAGTGTGACTTTTCATACCATTCATTTTTTAAATTTTAATTTAATTAACTTGTTTTTATTTGTTTTACATACCAACCATAGTTCCCTCCTTTCTCTCCTTCTGCCTGCTCCGCCTCTCATCTAACCCTCTTCTTATCCACTCCTCCATCTCCATTCTGAAAGGAATAGACCACCCATAGGTTTGAACAAAGCACCAAAGCAGGGCACATCAAGTCATAGGACAGAGCTCCTCCCATCAAGGCTAGGCTAGGCAAGGTAATCAAGCATGGGGGAAGGGTTCGCAAAGTTAGCTAAGCACCTGGGTATAAGGAGAGGTTAACTGGCTCTTCTGCCCCAAAGTGCGATCAAGAAATTGACAAGGTTGCCTGGCGGTGGTGGCTCACGCCTTTAATCCCAGCACTTGGAAGGCAGAGGCAGGCGGGTCGCTGTGAGTTCGAGGCCAGCCTGGTCTACAAGAGCTAGTTCCAGGACAGGCTCCAAAGCTACAGAGAAACCCTGTCTCGAAAAACCAAAAAAAAAAAAAAAAAAAAGAAAGAAAGAAAGAAAGAAAGAAATTGAGAAATTGACAAGGTCACCTTCTTCTCTGAGTTTCTTTCAGTATATTCTTGTTATTGATGTCATAGAATTTCTGTGTTTATAGGATGGATGCTCTGTTTTGAACTGACCATCAGCCAGCGGCAATTCTGGTTAGACAGTTTACAAAATAACAGCTTGCCTCCTCACTCTCAGAAGGAGATTTTATTGGTAGAATCCGCTAAGCTTTAGCAATATGTAATATAGTGCAACCACAGAGAGATTGTCTTTCTCTTCCCCTTGGTTCTGATAGTTAAATGCCAGTCACAGATGTAGATATAGGCTGTGCATACACACAATAAGAGTGGATTATACAAGGATTTGACTCCAAAGGTCAGTAGATCACTTTAATATATTAGCCTGATAAATGGGACACAGCTTTATCATATTGAGTAGTCTCTCCCTGACTGAGAGAGAACAATGCTCTGTGTTAGAACACTTGCCTGGATTTCTCAAGGCACTGGAAAACAAAACAAAATAAAGCAAAGCAAAACTAACGAAATTAGGCACTGTGCTTAAGCAATAAACATCTTCTCTATTTTAATTAAGCTATTCATACTTGAACACCAATTCCACAGAAAGTAAATCACACATGTTATATTCACTCTAGCTTCAAGGGCCAATTTTTATATCAGGGCTACAGCTATGTTTGATGAATGCAACTATTTTGGCCAGTTTCTAAAGCAAGGTTTCCACAACTGGTTTCTCAGTATGTGATTGTGAAGGGGGTAAAAAAGAACATTTTTAATAATCTACACAGAAATAGCAAATTAAGATGCCATTGTGTGGCATCTTTTAACACACTCATTGACAAAAGTTTTCTTTTTTCCCAAATATTTCCAAACAAAAGACTGATAATTTCTACTGACTTTTGTTTTGCACCAATTCCCAAGCAAAGATCTCTTGCTCACTGTCATTAATCTATAATGAGAGAAGAAAATATAGGAGAAGAGTATATAAACCTCAGAGAACCCCAGCTATAAAATATAGTTCAATCTTACTTATATTTAAAAAATAATGACCCAGTGGAATACTGAGAGAGATCTTTCCTCTCCACACACATCTAATTTATATTTGTCCCAAAGCAACGATGCTTGGGAAAAGACTGTAGAGAAGGCATGACTGGGTGAAATTACTTTGGGCTTTTTTTTTCTTTTTGGTCTTCATGGGAAAAGCAGGGATCAGTCAGAGCAACAGCTGTAACGTATAAGAGTATCCAGCTTTTGATACTTGGTTTGGTGTTGTAGCCTTCCTACATGTTTAAGACTGTATGATGGTACATTTCTAAAGGCAAACATAAATCCTGAACAGACTTTTCATTCTGATTAGCCCTCTTTTCAAATGAGGTCAATCCTAGGTCATGGCAGCCTTCCTGTTAGCTGATGTATTACATTTATGTAAACAGATAATCACTAAACGGATGGATGACTGAATAAATGAGTGAATGAGGAAACTAATTAATGGAGCCCTTTTCTTCTTTCCTTAAACTACATTCCTATACAGGATTCATGAAGTTCACTATCCTTGTATTGTGTTTGAATTAACATAATACAGAAAAGTTTGATGGAAATTAAAGAAAAGTTTCCTTTTATTAAAGCAAAAATACATTTCATGAAAACTACAAGAGGGGAGAAATCTTTTTGCTGCCTAATTTTCAACAAAGAATTTTCAGACTGGTTTCAGATTTCAAGTCTATTTTACTGGGCTTGGGGCCCCATAGGCTTTTATTCCCACCTGTCTACATACTTTGCATCATCTTCCTTCCCATACCACCACCTTCGCTGAATTTTACTTTGTGCCCTATTCTTACAGCCTTTAAAGAAAATTGAGACCTTCCATTTCAAATTCTCATCGACTATACTGCTTAGCACTTTTAAGAAGAAGGGCCACCAGTCACTATTCCAAACCCAGAAATCTACTAATCATAAGGTGGCTGGGTTCCATCTTTTACTAACTCTGTAACAGCAATCTGTAGTGGCATTTCATTTGTATTTTATTAAATAAAGCTTGTGAAGATTAGAAGAATCAGCCCCACTTGGAAGCCTTACAAGACAGGCAGTGGTGATATACAACTTTAATCCCAGGAGCCTTAAAAATGGGGTGGCACATGCTTTTAATACCAGGCCTAGAAAGGATGATAAAAGTCTTGGTCTCACTTTGAGATTACTGGAGGCAGGATCACCATTTTCAGATTGAGGTCAAGGTAAGAGCTAGTGGCTGACTGCTTTGCTTTTCTACACTTTAGGTTGAACCCCAATATCTCTCTCTGAGCTTTTTAATCGTGCATCACTAATCAAATAAACTTTAAGCAAATTTGTGAAAACAGTAAAATTATTAGAGCTAGTACATTTTAATCATTAGTGTGTGTGTGTGCATAAGAGAGAGAGAGAGAGAGAGAGAGAGAGAGAGAGAGAGAGAGAGAGAGAGACAGAGCTTATAGGCATGCATACGTCAGGGCACAAATATGCCATGGTACTGAAAATCAGAAAACACCTTTCATGATCCAGTTCTCTCTCCTTTCCCCATGAAGATTCCAGGAATCAAATTCGTGTGTGTTTTGATTATATTTAATCAAAAAATATTCATAGTTATTATATATGTAACTTTATATGCATTTTTACTGTGTTACTTTTTGAAATATTCATATATGTGTATAGTATATCTTGGCCATATATATCTCTTACTTTATCCCTACATCCCCTTATCTCTTTTCCTACCAACTTCATGTTATTTTTAAATAACCCACTGAAGCCAACTTGATCATAGATGCATGTGTAACCTAAACAATTGGGAAGTGAACAGCTTACAAATGATCCCCCTGCAACCAAGGCAAATTGGCTTTCCTTCCTTCAGTAGCTATCAATTATTGTTAGTTCCATAGCTTGGAGTAGGGCATTCAGAACTCCTCTGTATTCCATGCTGGAAATTTTAGTCTTCTGGTCTTATGGAGGTCTTGTGCAGGTAACCCCAGCTACTGTGAGCTCCTTTTTATAATAAATACTCCATGTCTAGACACCAGCCTTTTACAGTATTCTTCCTCTAAGTTTTACGATCATTCTTCCCATTTTCTGTGATGTCCTCTGAGCTTTGGGGCAGAGGTGATAAAGATGTTCCATCCACAGCTGAGCACTCACGGTTGCTGACGTTCCTCATTCCTAAAAATACTTGCATTCTAATTAAGTCTATTGTGCAGGATGAGCATCAAAGATAACTCTAAAGATATTGTAGAATACTATCTACCATTCATCTATGTAGCAGGTCAGCTGACACAGCTGTTCACAACCAATGATAAGTTCATGCACTGAGTCACCTCCCTTTATTTAATTCTAGAATTAAAGATCCCAGCTAAGGAATGGTGCTATATACAGTTGCCCAACTCAGTTAAGATAATCAAGATAACCCTATCAGTGATAGCCAGAGTCCTGCCTCTCATGGGGTTCTAGAGTCTGTCAAGTTAGCAATAGTATTAATCACCACCCCATAGTTGTTTGTTTATGGACTCAATGTACTAATTATGTGCTAATGAATCATCGATGCCAAGACTTTTTCCTTCCTAATCTCAGTCATCAATTGTGATCCATGAAGCATAATCTCAGCATATACCCACACTAACTACAAATATTCTGTGTCTCCGTTTGCTCTGAATTCTAGAAACCATTCTATTTCATTGGTGCGTCCACCCCTAGAAGAGAAAGGAAAAGTATAAGATTTTTCTCTGGAAATAAATATGAAATTGTCCAATTATTTGACTGTCAGTTTCCAATTTCAAATTATTTTCCATAATTTTTTATGGAAAGGCATTCCATAAACTAAAAAAAAAAATGCAGATTCTGGAGCCAAACAACAGCTCATTTCAACCAATGTTCTCTGCCTCCTTTGTTTGAACACATAATTTTCTCAATTCGGCCTTCCATTGTTAAAGAAAAAGTACCTGTAGAAACTTCGTCTTTCCTACTGAAAGATTTTAAAAATATTCAACAACCTATTTGACAAGGACTAAATGCTATAGTATTGAACAGAATGGGTATGGACAGCAAATATCTAAAGACTTCCATATGAAAGCAGTTCTGTCAGGAAGAATGGGATGATGTCAGAAGTGATAACTTAGAGTGCTTTGGTAGCTAGAGGCCAACCTAGATAATATATGGGAATATTATTACACTTCCTAAATCTTGTGTACTCTTGCACAGTCACCTGTGAGTCTTGGAAAAAAATTTCAATGATGGTAATGAGGAAGAGCATGAAGCTGGTATCTAATGGGTGCAGAATTTATTTCTGGAACTGTTTAAATAAAGGCTTTCTATATAATCATATCTTTATTTCTCACCAGAAGTATAATACTGGATATCACCAATATCACTGTTTTGTAGATGATAAAAAATAAGTCCCCAAGATATCCACAAACCAAGCCTATGCAACTAATTACTAGTGGTATCTAAATTTAAACCCAGTAGGTCACAGTCAGTGTTGGCTTTCCTTGTCTCACTGTCTTATACTATTTACTTGGAAGATGTGCATTCTTTAGATTTACAACATAGAAAAAAAGAAAGTTTTATTTGTATTACTTTTAAATTTGCTTCTCTGACTAGGTATATTTTGATATATTTACTGAAACTTGCAATGTAGCATTCCAGTGTGAAAACAAAGCTAGTCAAGTTTTGAAACACGCAGTGTCAAGATGGGCAGAAGAGATAGGTTGTACCCTAGGAGTTTTCTTTTATCATTTTTGGGAGATGCCCTAACATAATTTAGGAGAAAGAATTATATTACAGAATTTTCTAGTGATTGATTTTCTCATTTGAAATACATACATGATTTTCCATCTAATTATAATGAATTGTTTTTAAAATGATCTCATCTCTTAATTGCCAAATGAAATGGCATATATGCATTTTTAAAAGCATGCTATTTTGATATGCTTTTGGGAAAGCCCAAGTCAAGCTAATGGATACGACATTACAGTTAAGTCACAAAGTTACGTGCATTCTCAGTACAGAATCTCCATTTCCTTTTGTTATAAGAACACTTAGGCTGCAGGGATAGCTCAGTAGATAAACCATGTGCCACACAAGTATGAGAAACCTAGCTCATTTTCTCAAAAACTGCATAAACAAAATATGGCAGTGAATCTCTATTATACAACAACTTCTAAGGAAGACAGAGGTGGAAAGAAAACAATCAAGAAAACTTCTAAGAAAAACGGGGCTGGAAAGAAAGCAATCTTCCAGAAATGCAACATATTATTATTAAATATAATTACCATGAAACAAGTTCTTGAAGTTATTTTTGTTGTCTAACTGAAAATTTTACCCTGACCAACACTCGCTATGCTTTCCCACTTCCACTGCAACCCTGGTAGCAGTCTACAGTCTATGATTAGAGTGCCACAGTTTTAGACTCTACTTATAAGTAGTCTCCTGTGTTACACCACATATCCTTCTGTGTCTGGCTTATACCACTTAATGCTACAGGTTCATTTGCATTGCTGCAAAAGACAGAATGCCTTTGATATTAATAGCTGATAATCAGTATTCTTTTGGGAAGACCATATTTATCTTTCCATTGGGGTTTTGCAAATAAGGCTTTCCTTTAATTTTGCTTAACGATCTTATGTTTTTAATTCCCAGAAAGCTTGGTATGTCTGGGTTATGGGTAATGAGCTATGACAAAACAACCACAGATCTCCTGGGAAATGAGTTTGAAGAGATAGGTTACTCTTGTCATATCTGTCGATACTTCAGCCATCAATATGTAATCTTTTTCAACTGTAGCTAATCTAGGTGAGTTTTCCTATATGTCATCTCTCTGATCTCAAAGACTCCCAAATCACAGCAGTCAAAGTGACTGACTGCTGCTCACTAGCTACTGTACCACAAGAAGCTCAGTCCTGGCTGCATCTGACACATTTTAGCATTTTGCCTTCACTGCAAATTCAATATATCATGTGGTCGGTATATAAAATCATGATGAATATTTAAGGTTGGGTAAGATGTGTCATTTTCTTCTTAGATGCATATACACTTTTTGAATGTCCACAAACCTGCTGAAAAACAATGAGATCTGTGATATAATAATAATTTTGACTCAATTCAAGTACCTGAATTGGAAAAAAGTCATATTTGAAACTGAGGCTTTGCTATGTTAACAGTTAAATGCAGTGAGAACAGAAAATATTTAAATACAGTAGCCTGTATTTTTGGATATACATATAGCTCAGTGAGTCTTCTCAGTGCTCACCAAAATAAACATGAAAGTCACTAACAATTTAATATTTACTAAAAATAAGACTACTACTTATAGATCAATATTTTCTAAGGAACAGAATACAACTAATCTGTTGTCCAATGAAAATTCATCAAACCTGAGTCAAAAATTCCAGTAGACAATCAAAAGACCAACTAGAAGATAGAGATGCAAGACTCAACATTGGCTGCTATTAAGAGAGAATGGAGCAGCTAAACTCTTTTGTGGCAGCTCACAAGACAGCTTGAAATGTTTCTGTAGCTGCTTCATGCCTCTCTGGATTCTTCTTAATCAATACCTGTCCAATCAGGTCGATGGCTTCGTAGAATCACAGAACCATAGAAAGTGGGGCTGTAGCAGCACAAGAGATTACCTTCTTTAACCTCCCACACTGCAGGAATCCCCTTTTTAACAACTTTGAAAACTGGTGAAGAAATATCACTGGGAAGGTTTTTTGATTTGAGGCACCTAAAATTATCAAAAAAAGCATTTATTTTAATCAGTTTCTTTAAAGTTTTATCAGTATATGCCTCCCAATTGACTACCGTTTTTAAATAAGGTTTTGGCTCCTCAAACAAAGGATAACATTTTCCCTTTGCATAAGAGATTATTAGCATAATACCATGGCTATCATATGTCATTTTAGTCTGTTCCTTATGCCATATTCACTCAATTTCCTAGAGACTTCACACGATTTCTATAATTAGTCTGCCCAACTTGGGTCAATACCTTTTGAGAAGGTTTTTTGGGTGTGGTTACTTGCACACAGGCAGAAAAATGAGCAGCTTGGTCATTAACAAAATTTAGAGAATCTGTTTTATCAAAACATACTAATCTTACAACTACTAATCCTAAACATATACTATGGTCTTTTAGTCTTCTCCAAAAGCTATAACACCTCAAAATCTGAAAGATTTATATGTTCCAAAAAGAAAATACAGTATAAAACACCAAAACATTTTGAAGTCTCTGGTTCAATATTAGAGTGACAAAGTAAATCCAGCCCAAAGATTTAATTATTATGGTTAGTTTCTGTGTTTTACATTTTTGTTTCAGTTATTTTGCTAAAATAATACTTTCATTTTTTTTCTTGAATTTTTAGATAGCATGTGTGGGGGGGTATCTGGTAGCTGCTACTGTTAATCTTCTTACACATACCTACATTATTTGACCTTGTTTAAAGAGTGATTAGGTAACATTTTGCTGTTTAGGGAGCCACATTGTACACAGACATTTAGAAACAAAACTGTGGATAAGTCAACATCTATTTTCTCACATTTCTGAATACCAAACATCAAGACACATCAGGTATATCAGACTGATTTTGAAACATTTATTCATATTTATATATTTATCTATCTATTTACTTTTGGCATAATTTCACGTATCTCTGGTTAGCTTCAAGGATGATGGCCCTGATGTTCTAATATTTCTGTCTACATCTCCTGATTGCTGGAATTATTTTTATGTAATATCATGTCCAGTTTACATGGTACTGGGTATCAAACTCACAGTTTAATGCATGCTAGGCATTACTCTATGGTTTCATTATATCTGTAGACCCTCAGAGATGTTTTTCATATACAGCGCAAGCTTAATTTTAAAAATAAATAAGTCTACAAACAAATAAATGGAAAACACATTTTCCAGTCTGCTTATAATGAAAAAAATCTACATGATTGAACTGTGGTCCAAGGCAGAAGAATTGTTTTAGAGGATTTAACGTACTTCTATATTATTTTAAAAGGTGATCTGTTTCCTTAGATTGTTTCACTTTCCATTCTGAATCAGTCTCAATATCTAGGATTTCTTGTATTATCTCGGATTATAAGAACAAGTTTCATAACTCAGGAACTGTAGGAGAGAGTTGGGGGGCATCTATTTCCATGATGATATCACATAGCTTTCATGACAACAGTGGGGTATCTCAATGTAACATAATCCAATGCTGAGATGCATGCTACCATCCTCACAGACTATTACTCAATTAATAGTATAGCCTTCCATGGCATTCCTGAGGAGCATTGATTTGGCATTGTTGAAGCCCACTGTTGCTTTTAAAAAGTGTTATTCGCATTTTATCGTACTTAATTTTAACATGCATATTATAAGCAAAGTTTCACATATTTCATTAACATATGTCAAATTTTACCATAAATTATATTTGAGTGATGATCATATTTAATAGCTCACAAATTTAATGTTGAGTGACTATGGTCCAAGAATATAGACTTTCACTTAAATTAAAAATACATAACACAAAATCATTGAAGAAGATTCTTGCATGCTATTCATCAGATGGCTTATATTATAACTCAGTTTTATAAATGAATAGGGATTTATCTATAATGTATGTTTTCAAACTAGTTAATTTGTACTTTCTATGTAAACAGACTTATATACATGCTATGTGTTAGGTTTCTGAACTTTGCTTTCTTTTAGGAACCAAATATCCTTTTATACTAGGGCGTTGTATTTTCTAAATTCAGTGCAAAGGGTGTGTGGTAAGTGACTTTAAATATTTATGTCTATTTGCCTTTTGCAGCACAAGGAATTTAATGTTCAAGAGATATGACTTAATGTTTAAATAGTTCTTTGAGATTCTTTTTTCCATGGTTGAGCGGAAGATTTTTAGTGTAGATATTAAACAGAGTATAGCCAGAGACATCTAGAAGAGTTCCGAGCAGAAAGACAAAGCAGTATATTGTACATGACTGGCAGAATAGATCAGGTCATGAGTTTAATGGGTAGTGAGAGAGAGGACTAAGAGAAAGAGAGGACAAGCAGACCAAGACAACACATGGCCAAACAACAGAGTTACACCAGAACAAGAAGTTAAGAGGTGAGCTGGAGACATTTAGAGTGGAGGGGAGATGATGGGAAGAGCTGAGAGAAGCAAGGTTGCGAGCCTGACTCTGTAACAGGGACTTGTCATGCTGAGACAGCATTCCCTTTAGTGTGCTAATAGGCACTGGAGTTAGCCATTTGTATTGAATTACGTTTGGACTTAACACTGCTTTTTGTTGATAAGAAGGGGTGATGTGATTTCTTCTGTAATTACTTCTTAGCTGAAATTAGATCATTGTACAGGGCCCAGAAAGCTAGAATGATGGTGAAGGCTAAGAAGGGAAAGAGGAGTGAAGACTGGGGAACATCCATTTGGCTAGCCTTTCAGGTTCTGCAGAATTGGCAGGGGTAGCGCAGCTCAGGTCAGTGTGGGTCAGTCTGGAAAGTTGGTTCTGAGTGGCCTCTGGGCTAGTGCACTGCAGGCAGCTGTAATGCAGTGTGCACTCTTTCGTTGGTTGGAATTCCACTGGGACAGATATAGACTAGTCCAGAAGGGAAAGCAGAGCAGCTTAGGGGGAGCTTCCAAGGCCATGGTCCTGGTAGTGTGGGGGAGGGAAAGAGTCCCAAGACCAGGGTAAGAGGAGCCCATCCATGGTGGTAGACAGTAGGGTAAAAAGCTTAAGCTGTTGATTGGCAGGAGTATTTATCTAGAGTTCATTTGACCTGTGACAGATAGATCCACTTCTCTACTCCCTGAAGCTTGCATGAATTTTTCAATGTTTACAAAATAAAATAAAAGTTTTAGATGTATTAGTATTGTCACTGTTTATAACCTGCACTAAAAGTCTTCATTATAGAAAAAAAACAGGTGTCTATAAAACAATTGGAGTATATGCCATTGAGTCATAGCAACCTTGAGGGACTCCCCCAAAACGCTTCTAGCTTAAAAGAAATAATGCTCTTTTCTCTGCCTAGAGTACTATGAGAAGCACTTTTAAGTCTATTCCTAGAAGACAACTAATGAAAAATTAAAATTTTGAGCTTATGACTATGATAACAGTTGCAAGTGCTTTACCAATGCTAGATTAATAGCTTATCAGAACTCCACTGATTATGTTAAAACTCTGAACTTTTGGGTCTGAGTATAACAATTCTCATTGAGAGGGGAAAAAATCTGAACCATTTCTCATTTTCACATATTCAAACCACTTCCTTATACTTTTGCAACTTGCATTACACACCTTAAATCATTTCTTAGATTCTCACAATGTAAGCATTCACATCATCAGGCTTTTATGATGTGCATTCATAGCTTGGTACTGAAAATTTTATTTTTTAATGTTTTTATGTTTTTAATTTTTGGTTGTTTTGAGAGAGGGTTTCTCTGTGTAACAGTTCAAGTTGTCCTTGAACTTGCTTTGTTGACTAGGCTGGCCTTGAATTCACAGAAATCCACCTACCTCTGCCTCCGGAGTGCTGGTATTAAAGGTGTGTGTCACCACTGCTCTGCTAACAGCTAACTTTAAATGTAATCCTGAACATGGGTGAAGGCACTAAATAGCAAAACTTTGACCGCAGTCTTATATCCTATGCTATGTTCTTGGATACCTAACTCCCAATTCACAAGTTAAGTAATTACAAAGTTAAGGAATTTAATATTGTTGCATCAATCTGTTCTAAAATCCAATTTTTAAGTGTAAATATGATCGGTTTCACACATACAATATTAAATATTCTCTTAGTTACCATTATTAAAGACAGATAATTTTTAACCCACATGTTCAGAATCCTATCACTTAAATACACAATAAATAAAATGCAATTGGACAATTAAAATTCTAATACTCAAAATTTTTTCCATCTCATTTTGAAGACACACATTTCAAGTGTTTTATTGTCACATGCAGTTGGTGACTACTGTAATATAAGGCACAATACTAACACAATTAGGAAAAGTCTAGTAGATCTATATTAGAAATCACTGAAAGTTTTTAATTGAGTGGAGAAAAGGTAAACAAGAACATCTATAGCCCACTTTTTGGGAATGTGGGCATAGTTTTCCATGCTACTTCCTGCTGATAATCTTATGGGAACCTAAAGAAAATTTAGAATTATGATCAAGTTTTGAGTGGAGTATCCTGTGAGTCTTGATCATCTCAGGGAGCATCTTGAATCTGTTCTGAATGTAGAACTCAGACATCTGGGCCATCTGTTCCTACTGGAAATTTCTCAGGTGGTCTTCCTTGATCAAACCTGATTTTTCTTAACTCAGAATGAATCCACAGTCTCTCATTTCCTGTGGAAACAAAACCAAAACCTCTTGTCCAAAGTAACATACCTTTTGACTTCAATTTTGAAGTCAAGGTATTTTCAAAATACCTATCTTAGATTAATTTAGCAGCATTTAAAGTATATATCTTTTAACAGCTGTTGCTCCTTCCTCAGCATTCCAACAATTCAAAGAGATCATAATAACATACAGTATCCAGATTCTCTGTGTATTTTCCATCTTTATGTGGCTTTATGTTAACCTCTATTTCTTTTATTTTTACTTTCATTTTTTGGCTTTTTGAGACAGGTTTTCTGTGTATCTTTTTCCTGGAACTCCCTCTGTAGACCAGGCTGTTCTTGAACTCACAGAGATCCACCTGCCTCTGCCTCCCAAGTGTTGGGATTAAAAGTGTGTACCACTGCACTCAACTACTCTCTTTTTTATTTTAAGGACTTTAACATTTTTCTTTACTCTCCCAAGCTTGCATATATTTTTAACAAACTGTGAACCATTTAGAGAATTTCTTCATCTTTGAATCTCTCTTTACTGTATCTCTCTCTCTTTTTTCTGACCACATGAGTCTTTAATTTGCTAAACAATATGGGTAGGATTAAAGCTGTGGCTTTGACAGCTAGATCCAGCCCATTTTTAGCTTTCTGAAATTCCAGGCTCATGGCAGAGGTACTGGCCAGAGTCATGTTTATTGCCACAACTCTATGGCATTTCAAGGTCCTTGCCAGCAAGCAAGCTGCAACAATGTGTCCACAAACAACACTCAAATACTCTCTCTGTAGTCGGAACTCCTGCCTCAAAGAGTCAGAGTTTGCACTGGCAGGATGGCCCAGGAAGCCGGCATTTTAAAACAGCACAGCTTTTTTTCCTGCTATCACTGAAGACCAAAAAGCATGCAATCAGCTTTTATCAACACCATTTAAGTGTTTCGTGGCAGGACCTCTTAAAGAGCTACAGGGTTTTGGAGCTAAAACTGAGTCAGGAAGCCTCTCTTAAATTACAGAGCTTGCTTCTAGTAAGCTGAGCAGATATGAGAAATTGCTGCTACCAAAAAGCCATGCTTTACTCTATTCTTTTCTGTCTAGCATTAATTTCCAAGCTCTCTCAGGTTTTATGTGGATGCAGTTGTCTGAGGTTTCTATCCTGCCCGGTTCGCACAGTTGCTAGGTCCCAAAGAATCACACAGAGAATCTACATTAGTTATAAACTGATTGTCCCATTAGCTCAGGCTTCTTATTAACTCTTATAACTTATATTAGCCCATTATTCTAGTATATGTTAGCCACATGGCTTGGTACTTTTTTCAGCAGGGCAGGTCACATCTTCCTTCTTCTGTGGTTGGGACAGGACTAGGGAGGAATGGGCTTCCTCCTTCCCAGAATTCTCCTGTTCTCATTGACCCACCTCTAGTTTCTGTCTGGTTGTCCCACCTATACTTCCTGCCTGGCTACTGGCCAATCAGCATTTATTTAAAACATAATTGACAGAATATAGACAATTGTCCCACACCAGGTGCCTCAAGAAACTCAAAGTCTGTAAGAACTACTTCACCATCATATAACACAATTCCCCTAAAGCTATCTTTGCTTAGATACTTTTTCAAAATCAGATCCTGATAAATTCACTAACCTATCTTCTGATATCTGACTGTTAAGTAAGGATTTGTCTGTTATATTTTAGGCAAAGGAAAGGAAACAAACTGGGTTATTAGCTGTTTTTCATATCCAAAAATAAATAGTATTATAGAGAAGGAGATGCAACTATACTATGGAGAAAGATATTGATGAAATTGGCCTATAGAAGATGACTGGATACAAATATCTGATGAGAAATATAAGGATAATACAGGAGAGGGTAAAACTATCCATTCTCTTTTGCCCTCCCATACTGTTTCCTGCAGTGTGATCCAGACATAGAAGACCAAGTCAAGGAAACAGTGCTCTTTATGTAGGGACTACAAAACAAAAACATAGGTAGGCTTGGCTTCACCTGAAACTTTACTGTAACCCTGCCTCCTCCCTTTCATGAAATTTTCATCAAATTCTGAAGGAACGAAATGTTCCTACCTCCAGCAAATAATTATTTTCTAAATATAGGAAACAGCAACAGTTGCCTAGGATACCCTCAATATTACTACAACCTTAGAGCAATTACTTATAAAGATTTCTCTATATTTGGCAAAATGCCTGACAAAGTAACTTGAAAAATCTCTTCATAATGGTATAAAATACTAAGAAAATACCAACGTTTTGAAAATAAATAACTGACATAAAAATAGTAAGATCAACTTTAGTGTGGCAGTAGGAACAAGATGATTTCAATCCATGCTCAAGTATTCCAGACAAGGAGGAGGAAATAGATTTGCATTACTTAATGACTGAAAGGAAAAATATTGATGTAATGAACATAATGAACCAAACAAGGATGAATCTATAGTTCACAATGCAAATATTATACACATCAGATTCAAAAGAAGCTTAAATATAGATTTAATATACATATATATGCATATCTCTCTTCATAGAGAGGAAAAGAGGCAAAGGAGATAAGCAAAAAGATGAGACAAAGAGACATACAGAGAGACAGAGAACATAATGTTCCACCTTCTCTCATGTTATATCTTAAAGTTGAAGTTCCATGTCATTATAAAATTATCCTTACCTTAAAAACATTACACTTTACTTCAGATGAAAAAGAAAAGTAAGAAGGAACCAAAAATCAATATGGGAAATGGTGAAATAAGATTCTAAGAGTAAGGTTACTTTTACATTTCACAACCATCTTCCAATTATTTTGCAGCAGCTTTATCATGTACTGACTGTGCAATAATCTAGAGAGCATAAAGTCAGGTGAATGAGAGTTTGAGTTCTGAATTACTACTCACTGGTTTGGGACCCTAGACAGCTTTCTTGGCTTTTATGAGTCTGTTCCCTCATGAGGACTATAATCATAATAATGTGACCCATTTCTTGTACTAGAAATGATAAAAAATAAATAGTATCAAGATCTTGTTATATTTCTCTGGAATTTGAGGTGACATACACCTTTAATCTCAGCACTTGGGAGGCAGAGGCAGGTGGATCTCTGTGTGTTTCTGGCCAGCCTGGTCTACAGAGAGCTCCAAGACAGCCAAAGAAAAGAGAGAAACCCCGTCTCAAACATTAAAAATAAAAATAAAAAAATAGTTTTTAAAAAATATGTAAAGATAGAAAATAGAAAAAGAACATGGATACTGTATGTTTTTGTGTTGTCTTTGAATTGTTTGATGGCTGAGGAAGGGGCAACAGCTGCTATAAGACATTTGATTATAAATGCTGCTGGATTAATTCAATCTATATATTTCAAAAATGCCTTGACTTCAATATTTAAGTCAAAAGATATGTTAATTTGGAGGAAAGGTCTTGGTTGCTTTTGTTTCCACAGGAAGTGAGAGGTTGTGAATTCATTCTGGGTTAAGAAAAATCAGGGTAAGTGATGTGGGATAATGCTCGTTAACCCTGTAAAGATTTTCCCTCCTTTTGGTTTAATAAAACACTGACTTCAGGAAATATAGGTAGGACAACCAGACAAGAAGAGTTCTGGGAAGAGGAAAGGCTCAGTCTGCAGTTACCACCCAGTTGCAGAGGAAGAAAGATGAAAATGCTGCACTGAGAAAAGGTACCATGTCCTGTGGCGAGAGATAAGAATTATGGGTTAATTTAAGTTGCAAGAACTAGTTATTAATAAGTCTGAGCTAATAAGTGAAACAGTTTATAATTAATATAAGTCTCTGTGTGTTTCTTTGGAACTGAACAGCTGTGGGAACAGGCATGATAGAAATGTCTATCTGCAGAATTTCTATTATTTCCACCATAATGGTGGTACAAACTAGGAGGTCAGAATAGTCTAAAATCGTGGAAAGCTTACATCAATACAATCTAGAGAATTATATGGAGTGGGAATACATGCAAATGTCACAGGGATAGCCCTGCCTTTGCCCTAGCAAAACAAATTTGTAGCCTCATGGCATGCCCAGAGATATGGAAGAAAGAGTAAATGGCCTGAAGGGGATGTACAAAAAAGGATGCCACAACTATTCCATAAAAAGAAAAGTGGGGATTGAAAACATTTTCCTAAGGCTTATTTTATTTTAATAATGAATATTTATGTGATTGTGCAAGAGTATATGTCGGTACCTTCAGAGGCCAGAGGTGTTAGCTGCTTCTAAATCTGAAGTTATTGGCACTTATGAGTGACATTGTTGATGGGAACCAAACTTAGAATCTCTGTATGTATAGCAGTATAAATATAAGTTCTTAACTGCTCAGACTTCTCTATAACCCACAATTCTTTTTTTTCACATTTAATTTTTTATTATTGCATTATAAATAGTACCATTCAAAATTTCCA